>CM033646.1:35104065-35304065 GCA_019512145.1 Engystomops pustulosus
ACCTAACTTGTTAAAATTTACATATTACTAAAATAAAGTAACTGCAGAGGATACTGGGGCGTGTGCTAGCCTAAACCCACAGTGCCCGGCCAGGATAGTACACGCCCCAGAAGCCTCTGCAGTTAATTACATATTACTAAAATAAAAGGTTTCAACAAGTTAGGTTAGGTTCCAGGATTATAAAATTACAGATTAGGGCAGAGGCAGCAGGAGGAATCTACCATCTGATCTACTTCTGATAGATTCCTCATGGTAGATTTTCCTTTAAGCACAAGTGTGATAGTGGGGCACAAGAAATCCCCCGGTCATAAGAAGAAGTGGCACAGTTTCAGTCCTTAGTTGACATCTTTAGCTTGGCAGTCATAGGTCACAGGAGGGAAACTGCAACTTTTAGCAGTGATCTATGAGGTCACCGAGTGGCAGTATAGGTCACATGACACTTTTGGATGGGCCGGGTGTTCAGCAGTCAACAAGGAATTGGAGAGCCATGCTGTGGGAATAGGAGGACAGGGAATGGCAAGTACTCTTTTTTCTTACGGGCCCCAGCTTACAGTACAACACATTGTAATAAGTTTTGGGGGACACCACATAAAACTGATAATATTTGAGCGATTGTTTTTACCTCGATTGGGTGGCTATTGTCCAGTGCATCCAGTTCTTGAGCGCGAGTATAATCAGCAGAAACAAACTGTGTCCATATATCGTATTCCGGGAAGCAATGATCCACACAGAGGTATTCAATCCAGGAAGCAAATCCTTCATTTAGCCACAAATGAGTCCACCATTCCTGCCAGAGAAAGCATAACAGACTCAACAACTGCTGACAATACTGACCGACTATCTTGTGGTTGTGACCCTGTTAATAATAGCAATATCAAAATAATCGATTAATTGTATGAGTTGTGTCTAACAATCCCTTCACAAGTGCAATATGTGATACTAGAGTTTTCATGATGTAATTTAATTAATAGGATGCACTTCTCTAATATGCAGTGAAACTTCTTTGATGAGACCACTCAACATTTCACAGAAAATCTGTCTTTTAGGGAGGAGGTTTCTCTGGTACGTGTATATGTATAACAATGTATATTGCGCTGCAGAATACGACACCGAGATATAAAGTGAAACATAAAAATGGAGATAACAGCACCTACCATAGTTACTAGGTTCCCAAACCACTGGTGCGCCAATTCATGCCCCACAACTAGCGCCACCCACTGGCGAGAAGAAGAGCAAGAGTTCTTCGGATCTATAAGCAAAGCCGTCTCTCTAGGAAGGGAAATTAAATGCAAAAAACCAAAACATTTTTAAAATCAGGCAAATAAACATTAATAGTACATTGGCCCATATTTAGCTACACCTAAACCTACACCAAAAGCAACATAATAAACACACATTTTAACTCCAGAGTGCCTATTACAATTAAACTGGCAGCTGTGCCTTGTAAGAGGGGATGAAATGTGACAGATGGAGCTGCAGTTATGTCCTATAGCAACTTCTATGTGCATCTGATGGTATTGTACAACATAAAGTGCGAAAACCGCACAACATTCTTAGGCCACCTACGCAATATCAAGTTCTTGTGTCAGGTCATTCCCAGTTCCGTGGATTTTGAGGCCCCGTAAATTAACAGACTGCCCAAACCGCAAAAGATAGACCAGGTCCAATTCTTGCCCATCTCTGTGGCCGGGCAGTCTTTCTCTATTGTTATCAGCGGGTAAGTTGGGCCACAAGAAAGGGATCATGGCCTCTTGTTTGCAGCCCGCAAACAGCACACGTTGATAACTTCTTAGGGTGCTGTCACACAGTGCGACAGTTCTTGGTCCGTTTTAAAACATATGCGTTTTTTATGTTGACCATATGTTTGGCTGGTTGGAATCCTGTATTAACATTTTAACAGCTGCTTCAACAATTGAAGAAAGATTCAATCCACATTGTAAACATGCAAAAACGCAAGTTTTAAAACACACCAAGAACGGATCAAGGACTGACCAAAAACACACCGTATGAAAGCACCCTTAGGGTATGGACACACTGCACTTGAGCAGTGATGCATTTTCAGGTACAGGGAACCTGCCTGGGCCCGATCTGATTAGCATCTCACTGCAAATGCGTTTGGCCCGAGGCAAGTCACCATTACACTTGTAAGCGCAGCGCTAGCGTAGTGAGTGAACATACCCTTAACCCCTTCCTGCTCCGCAGCGGATATATCCGTCGATGAGTGCAGTGACTTAGCGCTCAGTGGCGGATATATCTGCTGCGGAGCTGATGCCAGCTCAGCTCTGGATCAGAGCCAAACCGGCATCGGGATACACGGTGTGCTGTTTGTAGCTGACAAACGACACCCCAGTGTAACACCCACAGAACAAATTGTAAGGTGGGTTTTCTCCTTTTATCTTTTGGAAATGTGTAAATTTCAGGGCACAATTTGACTATTTTAACCTCCATTTTTATGTAATTACTATGAAGATAAAGGGGGTAACAATCTTCCTAAAAGATGTTTCTGATAGTTTGAGGGGTGCAGATTTGAAAATGGGTTGGTTATATAGGGGTTTTTTTAATGTTAAATATGTAAAATTTCAAAACTGTATTTATCCCCAAAATAGTCAATTCTGAAAAAAGGGGAAAAAAAATAATAAAATAATAATAATAATAATAATAAATTCGATATTTGATTTGTAAGCTGCATGATATCAAAATAAATTATCCAGACATTTTAAAAATTATGAAAATGTAAAATAGACATATGGGAAATGTTATTCAGCAACTTATTTAGGTGGTGAATTTATCTGCCTGAAAACACAATGATTTTGAATATCAAAAACAGCTAATTTTTCAAAAAAAATTTTTTTTTCCTTTTTTTGCAAATAAACACAAAACTTATCAGCCAAAATTTACCACTAAAATGAAGTACAACATGTGGGGAATAAACTATCTCAGAATCATTTTAATTAGTAAAGCGACGCAGGTCAGAATACAAATGGGGCTGAGCCTAAAGCTACAAAATGGCTGCGTCCTTAAGGGGTTAAAGGACGGTACTAGATAAAGGAGCTTAATATGGCATAAATCGTGGCCTGCCACAATGGAGATTCTTTTACCTATGGCCCAATTAGTAGGAAGAGAGAAAACACATTAGACGCACCTGTAGGTGACCAGGCCCCAGTTCTCCATGGCTCCTGTGAAAAACAAATAATATGGGAGTGATGGAAGCGGAGAAATTACAGCGTCACCTATACAGCAGGCCAGTCAGTGGGAACTTTACCAGCTGCAAAGTCTGCAATTGCGATGAGGTCAATCTTGGGAAGAGGGTAGGGAACATTGAAGTAATCCTTATAGAAAGGCAGAGTTTTAGCAGCAACCTAAAATGAGTACAGATAAAAAATGGATGACGGCAGATTGAAAATTGGGTAATATGAAGGTTATAAATCAACACACTCCAACTAAAACCTACCTCCAAGGCAAATTTTCCTTGCTCTGCTTTTCCAACTGGTGTATATACTCGAACCAGCACTCCATCAGCAGATCTGGTCTCTACAAAGTCGTACTCTCCCACCACAAAGGCCACAAGATAGGTAGACATTACAGGGGTACGTGCAAACTTCACTTCTACCAGGTTCTCATCATCTGGATATGGTTTACGTTCAATGAGGTTCTAAAATATAAATTGAAGACAGAGTAAGAATCTCAGCTGTTGGACATTCCTCTATTACCTAGTGGGAATTAATCTTACAATACAACTTTCTAAACGACACGGTTGGCCACTTGCTTGAGTGACTTCAATGTTGCTACAAGGGATGATCAGTAGGATTATGTTCTGGCCACAGTTAATACTCATTTGATACACTCACATTTCTATTGAATTTTATAGGATCAAAGAATGAAGAAGTGTCTCAGAAACTAAACCAAATATAACGGATCTGCCTCAAAACAGCTTTAGCCCTTTCCCTGGCAAGGACACATGTCATACGTCCTCAATATATATATTTTTTTATACGTATAAATCACTCCAGACTGTCACTTAAACAGTTAATCTCCTGTTTCCTGGCACCTAAAAACACATTCCTAGTTTAATATGAAAGAGGAGATTCTAGGTGCTGGAAATCCAAAGCTATAGCCCTCTGTAGTGTGCCATCCCCTCCAGCTTCTTAGAAAAAAGCAGGATGTAGGAGGAGAGGGGTGCACAGAGGAGCTTATCGTTATATATTGAGTGATCTTTTTTACGTAATGGAAAGAGGATAAACATTCAATTCTCTTCTCCCAATGTGGCTACAGAACACCAGAACATGTCCAAAAAGTTGCATGTAACATGAAAAAGAAAGATAGATACTCCAGAATAAAGTTTTTACTTCACACTATCCCTCCATTAATTATACCTACGTTATGGCGCTCTTACTCAAATTCTAATGATCCACAGAAGGTTAAATTCCTGCGCTGCTAATACAATAGCGCACAATTTACACCCATCTAAAAGTAACCTTTGTCTCATTAGTTAGGTTTATGGATATTTAGTTTTTGATTTGGGTTAACTTTGGGAAAGGGAGTGTACCATAATATATCTGTGTGAAGCAAAGAGCATTTTCTGCAAAAAAAAAAGTTTGACACAATTTAATGTTCCCTTTGCTGCATATTTTAGCGAATATACAAATATAGGGTATGTATGAACTCTCCATGTATTACGGTTTTTAGGAAAGTACATTTTCTTAATACAAGTAGTCTGGAATTATACATATTTTAGTGAAAATTTTGAATTTTCATGTAACATTTGCGTTTTAGCACAGTTTTGTGCAAAGTTGCATGAAGGTGGTTGTGTGTATGAATTGCAATGTTATTATTGGATACATGGTAGACTAGATAGGAGCTTTTAAAGTTGAGCATTTTTTTATCTTGCCAATATTTAGTACTGTGGTGTGTGAGCATATGTAAAATAAATATGTATTTATATTGCTCAGTTAGACAATTTTTACATCCCTATTAGTGTGTAAACTTCTGCTTTGATGCAAGGTTTATGTAAAACTGTATCAAGACATTAAGACACATGTAATTGTCATGCTGCTCAGAAAATGTATAGGTTTTAGGAGTGACCTTACTTTTTAATGTTTTTAATTTGCAAGTTGTGACGGTCTTTAAATTTGTAGCTGAAAACCAGATTTCTGGTCATTTCTGCTTTTGTGATAGTCTTATGTTCACGTAAATAAATGATGTGTGAACTCTACACAATCTATTACATTTAGGAGGTGTGAATCAAATTATTTTCTGTTTGGGGCACATTTTTAGTGTCAAAGTACATTTTTATGCATTTTTTTTAATAAATAAATTTTATAAATAAAATGTTACACTTTGAAGAAAAATTGCATGAATGTCTGCTTTCAGGAAATATATGGTTTCTTGGGGTTTAGTACAATTCCTTATGCTGCAATTCTGGTTCATTTGTACATATGAAAAAAAGTAAAAATTGTTCTGGCTGATCATGAGACTACATTTCCAGACACACCTGGCAGGGAAAGGGTTAAAGGAGATCTTTACTCCTTATGTCTAAAGATCTTCGTATGATGGCGCCCTCACACTGTGAATAGTCTATGAAGCCGTGTTCTCATGAGGACAAAGCATCAGGGAGCAGTATTACATAAGCTTTTGTTGTTTTCCTAATCCCAGAGTTATGAGTGGAGGTCACTGTTACACAGCACAGATATTACAATGAGCAAAATGAAGGGGATACAGTGACAGACATAAGTACAAAGAGAATGCAACAAGGACTACGAGAATATACATAAAACTTACCATATTCGACAAAGCAACTCGATCTTTTGGGACAATCAGAATGACATCAAAGGTTGCCTTGATAGCCGGTTCATCCCAGCAGGGGAAAGCCCTGCGTGCATCTGTGGCCTGTAGATAAAGTTAGTGGATTCTATGTCACAAAGAGAAGGATTTACGGCAGTATTTTAATTAAATAGAAATCCATCCATGGTGATGTGATGGACATGTAGGTGCATGAGCTGGTAGTATCACACAGCGTAATAGGAGCCGTGTAATAATATCAGCTCATGCACGTGCGTGTCCATCACTCAACCAGGGACACATTTCTATCCACTGGAAGTAAACAGAATCTTTCCATAGCAGGACAAAGGAATTGACAAAGTATATTGTAAAATTGCATAACTTTTCCTTACACAAAACATATCAATTATTAAATTAAAGTGGACAACCCCTTTAACCACCAAGGTTATAGGAAACAGGTTATCATGATGGTATGGGAGAAAACAGTGACCTTTCCCTGCATGCAAAGAACAGCTAAATGTTCCATGTTCCTTTTTTTGCAAGTTTGCTTGGGTTCCTCTACTCGGTGTTTGGTTCATTAGCCAATAATATTACCCAACATACAGTATAACTCAAAAACATGCCGCAAACATTGGCCACAATGCAAAGACATGTAAACCCTGCTGTATATTTTTGGAGCCCACCCCAATCTGCTGTGCTTTCTTATATAGTAGAAAGTATAACAGTATCAAAGGTATCCTACCACCCAAACATAACCATGTTAACCCATTCCCAGGAAAGCGCCCAAGAATGTCTTCCAGGTCTCCTTTCGGCCCTATGTTCTCTGAATGCATTGTGAACAGAAAAAGCATCAAGCGATGCAAATAAAAGCCAGTAGTCACACTTCTTTACCTCAAACTGAGTGACTGCGGCGTAGCGCACTTCTCCAGACGCTGTGGAATATTTACTGCGGTAGAATCCTTTCATTTTATCATTCAGCTCGCCAACAAAATCAATCTTCAGCATCCCAGTACCTGCACATTTACATAGCAATGTATTATACACAGTCTGATATTACAATGAGAAGGGAGCGGAGAGGACTAAACATCAGTGTCTGGGGACTACGGAAATAGAATTACAATAACCGACCTAAAGTGTGTAAAATATAAAAACTCCAATCGTGTCGGCAGCTGGCAATTCCACTGCAAGACATCTGAACTGCTAGCCATCAACATCGGGTGGCGACCTGCAACGTGCCAAAATTTCCGTTTACCCATTGGTGGCCGTAAATATACACTGGGGACCTGGAAGTAAAGGCTAGATTGGCAGAGAAGCAGTAAAAGTGCGACCATCTATGATCACACAAGTTCTAGACATGAGGACCTTTCTTGGCCCAGTTCACACCTGCCTCAAAGCTTTTTTTTTTTAAGTAAAAAATTACTTAATTATAAAAAGGTGCAGGAAAAGGTCTTCTGATCACAAAAGACTATAAAGGACCTTACATTATTTATGGTGGTGGGGAGGTTTAACAGAGCCTGCCGATCACAGGTGTGAACGTAGCCTTAGCCAATCAGACCACAAGACCCATTTTTAGAACACTACTGCTTTCTAAAGATTCTTTTTATTGTATTTTTTAAACTCACCTTTTTGCAAAGTACTAGGAAAGGACAGAGTCACTTTTTCATCTTCGTTCTGATAGTTAAAACCTGTGGCATGAACTTCTGCAACAGAAAAAAAAGACAGAAATGCTCAATATGATTGATAGTAGTTATTGAGGAATTTATTGTAGAAAATTTTCTTTTCTCCATGAATTAGATTTAGCGTCAATTATACATGAAAATGTACGTTTTGGTCTATTGTTGGAAGAAAAAAAATAGCAAGAACTATAGATGGTATTTAGCGCTGAGTGCCTTATGCCCCTTGTTCCCTTGAGAGGTGCTGGTGCTCAAGGATCATGGGCGACTGTTATTGTCTGCAAACATTTTCACAAAGTAATGAGAATGGCTTTATAGAAATTGCATTGCAAAATTAGGATTGCAAAATTAGGGCTAACATAGAGGAGGGTATTGCTATGTCTTGCTACACTTTATAGTAACTGTCCCTTTAAGTAGCGGGGCTGTACTAACATAGCTTTCCCCAAAGAATTATTCTAAACACAGATTTACCTCTAACATAAATTAAAAGGGAGAAGCATGAAATTAAGCGTGTATTTAATAGCCCCGCTCAGGAAGAGAACAATGGTGCTAATAATATGGCTGGCAGAGGCCTATTACACTGCAGAATTAGGAGCCAAGAGTCTCTCTTATTATCAGGCTCTAGGCAATCTCCACAGCCCGCAAGTCCCCAGACTGCCATTGCATCAGAAATGAAGGAAACTAATACCAGGCAAGAAAAAAAAAAAAAAAACATTGCACCCGCATGTCCCAAATTTACCGCAGACTAAATGGATTCACTGTGCAATAGGGACAATGTCAGAGTATTGGCAACATAATGTGCTGAAAAGCCTGGCATCAAGCCTGCTGTGGACTGTAGACTAAGCTGGCATCAATAGCAGCACTGAGATCATACCTGGCACGCCAGGACATACTATAGACTCATGTCAGCACAATACCACAGACATCCAGAGCGAGGCAGCCCCCTGCAAAACACTGGCAGGTTGTTCATTTCAACCATCAGCGAGGCCAAGGTATAAGGGTCAGAACTGCTAGATGGGCAGCCATTATTATTTAAAGGATGAAGGATTGTAAACCAGGGACACAGCCATGCAGGCGAGTGTCCCCCCTGACAGGATCTGCTCTTCTTTTAGCTTCTCATTCCCTTTTTTAAGAACAAAAAGGCTTTAACATTCTACAAATGAGTCTGATGGGCTCATAGGTGTTAGTGGAGACTGGAGCCCCCCAGGCTCATTTGCATAATATGAAACAAATAAACAAAGGGCATAACAAACTAAAAGTAGTAAGGGGGCACACAGCCGCATCTGTGTGCTTGGTTTACAATCCTTCGGTATATGTCTTTCAAGGAACCTGCCAGGTCATGTTACCTTATAAACACCTAATAGGTTGTGGTCCATGATCTGCCAATCTTTTAAAGTATTCTCTGTTCTATTTTTTTTATTTTATTGCTTGAAACATGTTGCCTTGTTTCTGGTAAAATATTTGATTGTGATACTGTCATGATATGAAACTGTACCTTCTCCTGTGGTAAATGCATCAAAGTGCAAAAAAAAAAAAAAGAAAAAAAAAAAAAAAGGAATTAAAGAGAACCCGTCATGCAAAATAACCTCCATAATCTAAATAGATTTTCATAAACTGCCATTAGAGAGCATTGCCTCTATCCCTTCATTGTCCCCGTACATGCCTGTAATCTTAAGCAATGAGGTCCTAAAGCTGTATGCAAATGACCTGTGAAATGTCCAATTAATCATTAGCATATTCAAGCTATCCAGCTTATTCATGAGTGGGAGGTACAGCCACACCCCCAGTGCTTGACTGACAGCCTGTATAATGATGTGAGGTATAATGGTGTAATGGCTGCTCCATGTGCTTGCTGGTGGCCACGCCTCCTGCAGCGTGTGTGTGCATGTGTGTGTGTATAGGAGAGATACAACCGCTCCAGGCAGCCATGTTATAGCAGAACATGTCAGGTACTTGTGTAGCTGATGTCTGTGTATTAGGAGGATGCAGCATGTCAGCAGATGCAGCACACACACTAGCAATGCTTTACTATACAGTACACACAGACATGAGCAGGGGGAAGAGAGGGGAGGGGTAACAGGAGTGACATCACAGCCTCATTTACATAATAAAGTATAGATGATTTTATAATGATTAATGTATGAAATAACTAGATAAAGGCTGGGATGGGATCCTTGTGAGCTGCTCTAACAAGTAGTAGGGAAAGGACAAGTGACACAGACCTGATGACAGGTGTCCTTTAAGTGAGGACACATGTTACTGAATAAGGTGAATATCAAATTAATTCTAATTACATAAGGGGCGGTGGCATATGGCTGACACACACACCTAAACCCCCATATTGATACTTCTTTCCAAATAAAACCTTTAGGTTAGAATAACTCCATATACATATAGTATATGTGTTCTATTATATGTATAGTATAATATTGTTGTGGCCCTATGATGTCATACCACCACAGCGCAGCATTGTCGTGTTTTCCTTACTCCTTGTGTTGGCAGAGACTAAAGGTGACAACAGATGGCACAAGATTGAGAGAGCCATGAAAGCGATGCACAGTGGGAGGCAGTGTATGTGATCCACAGGCTATCCCTGTCTATAGAGGCCTCACTGCTCCGCTTCCCAGGGTACCAGCCTATTCCCACCAGGATACTTTAATCCTCATGTCACTAAACAGGCCCTGGCAGGGGATTTTCACATCACTTCTGTAATACAGTACAGATTTCAGATGTTGTGACTGTGCACATCCTTGACATCTATATGGCAGGGCAGCCTCTACATGTGGCAGGGCCTCACAGAACGGAGGTGTTAGGCTACAGTCACACTGCCGTATGGGGGGGCGTATATACGGCCGATATACGCCCCCCAAAAGACATAAATGGGCGCACAGTGCCATACATGCGGCACTGTACCGCTCCGTACCCCGGAAAAAGATAGGTTATGTCATATCTTTCTCCGTAGTACAGCGCCATAACTTCTTATGGAGAGGGGCGGGGGTGAGCTGCTCCTCCTCCTCTCCCCGTGCACTGCCGTTGCCCGCTACCGTACGGTGGGCAACGGCAGTGTGAATGTAGCCTAAGTGGTACAATAAGGGCTAGGAAATCTGTCAGGTTAGTGCAGTATGCAGGGGTTTTTACACAGACAAGGAGCCACTTGGCAGCTAACCAAGAAATGTCCATGGCAGGATTAGACGAGTGATGTTCTGGTGGAAGAGTTGTGAATGGAGCCAAGTTTAGAGGATGTTTATTATCTGTAATGAACGGTCGGGGCATGTACCCCCAGACCCATAGTGTTTGTGAGCATTGCGAGAGATGGATGCCTGTACACTGCAGATTCCTCTCCTCCACCCCCCCCCCCCCCCCCCGGGACTAACAATATAAATCCAGCTTAGCTCTGCTCTCTGGCATGGCCAGAAAGCTCCATTAGTGCATTTGTCTCCTTAATAACCTGATGCACTAATGGCTTGTAAATTGCAGCTTCTCCAGATCAAAATAATCAAACTCCGAAGTGGTCATCCTGGGTACAAGAGACAGGGAAAGCACATCATGCCATTTTATGGATAACACATGCTAGTCTATGTCCCGAAAGTCCAATAAAAAAGCCCAAACTTCAAAGGTACAAAGAAAGGAGCGCAGTTATAAGGAGGTTTCTCAACTGCACTGAACCTAGATGTGAGGGCCATCAGATGCACTATCCCTACTAGAGAGAAGAACAGTAGGAGTACTGAGGGGCAGACTGGCATGCAGTGCTCTGACACCCAGGTATCGTGCATGGGTTGTATTGCTTAGAACAGGATTCATGTATGATTGTGAACTTGGCAGGACCCATGCAACTGTTCCCATGTCACATCAGGTGGGAACTAGTACAGTCCCTTTGATGACCCAGTGCTGCAGTACGCCAGCATGGCATGCACTCTTTTTTATATGGGGAGCGTCATTAACACAAGCCATTATTTCTACTCTCGTCATCTGAGCTTCTATGATCAACTACAGGAAGAATTTCGCAGTCAATGACCTGTTGATCTCCGAGTCATTGCACTCCCTACAGGACAAGTCTTATTTCTTGCAGTATTTGGCCGTCATTCCTATATATGTTCTAAGATGGGGGGAAAGCAACTTTGTCTCATACCCTGCCCATGCCTTTATAGGGGTATTGCTCCATTTCCCATATGGTAATATTCTGTCTGTAATAATGTGATAAATCAGGCATCTGAAATACCGTGCAGAGATTTATACAGGACAACTTGAGGCCGTACTTTTACCGTAGAGGTTAATCTCATATACCTTTGATCTCAAGGGAACATGCAGTCATTCCTCTGCTCCCACATAATATGATTCATGTATCGAAGGTATCTCACCCGAGTATCTCATGACTTCAGCTACTTAAACACAGGGCAAAGAACATAGCTTGAAGTCAGTGGGTAAAGTGCACATCATAAAGGCATAGGATAATCACTGCTTGTGCAACTTCTGCTCACCTTAGTGAATTTGAGGAAAATAAACTTCTTAGTGAATGTATAAACTGTGATGCAGACACAGACAAATGCAAAAACAGATAACATCCCTCCTCCATTGCCTTTACAGTATGTGGTGAGAGGGAGACGGGGTCCTACTGCAGAGACTCTTTAGCAGGATTGCACCATTTACATACAGCGACAAGCTCAGATAACACCTTCAGCACAAAAGACATGAACAGCACAAAAAACTGCAATACATTTAACCCTAGCAGAACAGAAGCAACAACAAATCCAAAGGGCAGCTTAAACCTGCCTGTTAACAAGGGGTGTGAAAGTGCACCCATATACTACCACCCCATTCTCCGGTACAGTGTGGTGGGGTCTGGGGGAGTGTGTCCAGGTTGAGGGGCCCTGGAATACACGCCTTTATCTTTCCATAACAAAACTAATTACTGGAAACCAATAATTGTCCCATAATTTTCCAGCTGATAATGCACATGACCATAAAACAACTACTCACACATTACCCATATTACAGACCCAATAAAGAAAAGTTTCTCAAAATTCATGCATGACAAGAAATTAATAATAAAACTTCATGCCATATTACATTGGACCCAGGTAATGAGGTATTAACACACGGAGGTCTGGGCTTTGTCCAGGTGCTGTGTAACCTCAATCCTGCTATAAAAGCATTTGGAATATTAAAACAGGATTTATAGCCCGACAAAGAATCAAAATAAAGTTGGTTTTTTTAGCTCTGTTCTGATTGGTTTCTTTAGACACCAACGCTAGTTGTACTTGTCATACACGGCCACTTGCAATTGCAGCGAAATGACGGGGATGCCTCTGTACTTTCCCTTTAAACGCTAGCGGTGGAGTCACATTGTGTACAGCTGACGGTGTTGATAAATCACTACCAATATTTACAGATGATGGGTAGAAGAGAAAAAAGCCATGAGGAAAAGAGGTAAACATGAGGCGCAAGTAGTTCAACTAGAAAGAAAACACGCTTTGAATAACTTGTGCTCCTGTATACATACATACCAGAATGTTGCAAGTCATATTGTACGTTATGCCATAACATAATGCAACAATCAATAGTTTGTTCAACTATAATATCTTGTCCTCAATTTCCTACTTTCACCTGGTTAACCCTTACTTAGAATTTCCCTCCATGATTTATAGTTTTATTTAGATTTTTATCATTACATATATAATTTACATGAATGTTTACTCCTTTCACACTGTATTAATAAATGATAGTCTTTGTTGTAAACTCTTGTTATGCTCCATCCATTATCACGGTCAATCTCCAGTCACCCTCTTTCCTTCCGAACAATTTAGAGCAATTCATCAGAGTGGTAGTCACTTGATTTGCTTCCTCTTCACTTCTTCCCTGCTTGACCCTCTGCAATCCTATTTGTCATTCTCTCTATTTACCCAAAGCCATCTATGTCACCATCGGCCCTGCACTTCCTTCTATACAGAATGACTGGTGGAGTGGAGTTCCCCTCTGCAGTCAATATTTATATACAGGATAGCTCCAGTGTCCTCTTTTTTTTAGTCAAATTTTTTTTTTTCCACACAAATATCACATGTTCTTAAAGACTATTATCCCTCCTAAACCCCATCGAATATCTCATTGGTGACATCTAATCCCTTCCCCATACCAATAGAGGACTATACAGCTGCCCCCTATGGATCTGTAGGGGGTGGTTTTATAGTTCTGTATTGCATCCAGCTCTGTTACACTGGCTGCTTCCACACCTGTATTACTATCCTGTCAGGTCCATGCCCTGACTGGCTGGAAGTGCCGCTATTCACCTGTGCAGTGATGTCTCCCTCACCAGGTAACCACAGCCCAATTATATTTTTCTGGTGCACCATGCCATATGTGTAAGGCATGTATACATGTATTTATCTACCATTCCAACTCACCTTCATCTCCTTCTGGGGCATACGAGGCGGTGATGATATCAATGTCTGCACAGTTCATAACAATCTGATTTGTGGCATTCTTCACCTGTACAAAATATAGAAATACATATATTACAATATTACAAGCCTCAGCAATTCTTACATTTCATTTTGATTAGTCATCCAAAGTCCCACCCCTGACCCCAGGAACTAGGAAAGCTGGGCTGTAAATCTATGTAATCTGCGATGACAACCTCAGAAAGACCTGTTAAGAGCGAGAAGGGGACAATGTACTTATATATAGTGGTCCTTATAATATTTATATTATTTTTCTAATTGAATATGTACCACAACCACAATTTCAATCCACTACCCTAGGTTGTGTGTTCCCTAAACGCCAGATCTTGATCTATAGGGTGAGGCTCCATGATTAGAGGGAGGGGGACTGACATAGGACCAGCCCTCGATGATAGGAAACAGAGTTCAAAGGAGACAGCCCATTGATCTTGGAGTTTTACTCCAGCTTCAGAGGGCAGGGCAGAGGGCCAGCACATCATCTTATAGTCCCCCATTAATTAGATTCAGCAAAGACGACTGGGTCGAGTTATAAAGAAATTGCCAGGCAGAAGGTTTTCTGGATAGAAGACCAATAACAGGGACAGGGACCAACAACAGGGACTGTAACACAACAATCCATGTTTCAGAAACTTTTTTTCTCTTTTCTTCTACCAGAACTTCTCCATAAAACATACCTGTAGTGTTAGAAAACTAATGTGTAACCATACATTAAATGGCTGTTTCTACAACACCAACCACTTCTGAATGGTAAGAACAGGGCTGTTCTCATCCAAGCCATGAAAGTTTGAAATAGGAGTAATCCACGGTACGTGGAGACTAGCTGCTGTGATGTCCCCCACACACTTCAAACAGAAGGAAACAATTTGTATCTGTAAACATATGGGAAAACAAATAGCTTTACCTTTCTCCAATGTGAGGAAGGCAAAGGTTCTTGCAGAGCTCAGCGTATACGCTGGAGAGCTCCCGATGTATATACTTAGTGTATTCATAGGCATATACTTGCAGTTATAGGAGTGGTATACCTTGTGATTTGTGGAAAACACAGGATGCTAAGACACCGCAAACTGCCTTTTATAATACTACTACCTATTATAGCAACTATATATTATAGCAACGTATACACTCGGTGGAGGACATTGGAGTCTATGGGGGGCGGATGCAACATATTACATGCACATCCACGCTCTGCCAAGCATATGCTTTGGGAGGTCCACAGTAATGTCACTGTCCATGTAATGACAGTGACACCAATGGGGAAAACACCCTGAATACTGAACTTTCAGTGGGAAAAATGGAACAGAAGTGTATTCTTACAACATTGTAATGTGAACACTGCCTAAAGGTTTATACAGTATATACAAATTTACAGTATGCAGACCAATCCTGATTTGCAGGTATAGTAGCTGCAGGCTGTCAGTTTTAGATAAAGTCTAAGTATATTTCCCTAAATTCAGGCAAACATATATGCAAGTGACATCTGTGGACAAATAACGGGACTGAAGAGTCAAAATCATTGATGCAAATCTGAGCATTGATTCTCATTACTTATCTCCACAACTGACTATTGCTCCCAATTACTGATGCAGAATATGTACCAAATGTTTGAAGTGTGAATAATGGCCCAAATCTGGTGGTTATAGCAGTAGCTCAGCTCCACCGTTACATGGGAAACCTACTACATAAATTAACATAGCAAGGGTTAAAGACCCAGTCGTGGCACGTGGAGGAGATTTACCAAAGTCCCTTTCCTATGCTGCTATTATACAACGTAGTGGATTAGCAGCTGGCAGCCAAACCATTGCAGGTATGCACTCTCTAGGAAAATTCTGCCTGCTCCAAGACAGAACGCCTTGCGTTTATATAGAAGTTACCCAGAATAAGCCATAAGTGTGCACGTAAAGCTCTGGGCACGCCAGATGCCAATATCATTGTACTGTTTCCATAAAGTTCTGGCATAGATCCAAAGCCCTGTGTACAGAAGAGTTTACTACAATACAAAATGGAAAGGTTTCCATCTCACCTGTTGGAATATATCCTTAATTACAGACTTAATACCTGAAAGACTGGCAGTGCCAGCCACACAGGGCACATGCCCAAATCTCACACCCACTTCCTATGCTCCTGTGAGGATATCTAGGGAGATATGTGGGAAGAAGACATCTGTGAAGTGAACCTGCACATGGAGCCTTGTACTTTACACCCTGGAAGAAGATCAATGGACTCGCACAAGTCAGGAAGGAAAAAGCCTATTAGACAAAAGGGAAAAGCCTGCACGTGACAGCTGGACAATGATCTAGCAGGGCTACGCTCACAACAATCACCAGAGATAAGCGGCTCGTGGACTTTGATTTTTCATAGTGGACAGTGCCAGTCCAAGGCCAGGTTCACACTGCGCTTCGGTTACATTTTCCTGTTCACATCTTACTGCAACAGCCACATACAGACATAATGGTATTCAGTCCATAATGTTTATATTGGATTCTAGCAGAATGACTAGAGACACCTGAGCAGCCCATAACGTTATATTGTAGGACACCTAACAGTCCTATAGGGAAGCATTCAGGTGTGCCTTCAGCAGCAGTACAACATCCGGATGATGGAAAAGACCTACTGCTATGACACATCCATCTGTAAAGGAAAAAAATCTACTTAACAAAAAAGTAGATCCAGTGGCAGAACTTCATCCAGAACCTTTATTTTATATTCAACTGTATGTCCTCCTTGGTATGGAAAATACCTCTGTGAGCTCCAGGGGCCAGGGTTATAACATGCCGCTTTACACGTGCAGGATGTTTCCTGTGTGACAGCAGAGGTCTGCGCATGTGCAGTATCTCTTACGACACCAGCTTCATGGATGTGCAGAGCACCCCTGAAACCAGTGGCATAGGAGCTACTGAGCATGTGTGGACCCGTGCCGTTGGTCTTCTAAGTCCCGGAAGCTGGCAGCACGATACCCCCCTCCAGCTTCCAAGAACGAGCGTAGCGTCTGCAATGTCTCATAGGAGGCAAAGGCATTACTTATGCACAAAGGGGGCGTCTCTGCAGAAGCTTGAGGAGTCTATGAGACACTAACAGTAGCCCTTGCACATAATTTGCACAAAATAAAAATTAGAATTAATAGACAAAGCGGGACACTTTAATATAAAATACAAGTTCTAGGTGACACGACCCAAGGAAATCTGCCACTGGATCTAATGTGTTCAGTATATTTCACATGAAAGATTTTCCATTAAATACACAAATAAGGTTCCTAAAGACACCAGTGTGTATGCCTATCTATGGAGGCAGAAGACAAATACATTTATATGGTCATCAAATCGATCGATCAATACACAACCTCACTAGAGTTAAAGGGAGTCTGTTAGGGCAAAATGAAATCCAAAACCACCCACCAGGTGTTTTAGTGTCCCGAATGCTTCACAACTGGAGATGAGCAGATCGGACCATAGAGGTCAATGGCACCCTGTGCACCGTTCACACCATGTCTCACCTCACCGTGACCAAGCGGGGGGGATGTCCTTTATTTTGACGAAATACAGCAGCTTAGCTTTTTATGGAGATGGGAGACGTGAGGAGCGCTCACCCCTCCTCCAGGCACTTGCTCTGTAGCACCTCCATCTTACTACAGCTGGTAGATTTGTGCCAAAGTTGATGGTGAATGTTTGGAGCAGACATAGATACCTGTGATGGTATCAAAACTGGTGACAGATTCCCTTTATATGCAAGTCTTAGAGAGAGTCCC
Source organism: Engystomops pustulosus (assembly GCA_019512145.1). NCBI lineage: Eukaryota > Metazoa > Chordata > Amphibia > Anura > Leptodactylidae > Engystomops > Engystomops pustulosus. Next base: position 35,121,714 of record CM033646.1, read on the forward strand.
ATTCTTCTATGAGCCACAACACAGACCTGCTGGTTTCTTTGTACTTCAGACTTCAGGACACCTGACCCCTAGTTACAGATAGACTCCACTGCCCACTGTGACTTTTTTGTTTGGAGCTACAATTATAAAATATACATGTACAGTTGGTCCTCGACTTAAGGACACCCAGCTTACAGATGACGCCTAGTTACAGACGAACTCCTCTGCCCACTGACCTCTGGTAGCTGCAATGATCAGCTGTAAGGTGTCTAATGGAGCTTTATTGATAATCCTTGTTCCCATGACAGCACAACATTTAGCACAAATTCAACTGAATAACAACCCTAAAGAACTGATATTGTACATATCCCAGGTACTGTCTGTATAACCAAATTTCTGCACTGCCTACTTGCCTATGCCCTTCAGTTTCAATAAAGCCTCAAGCACAGGAACAGTTTGGGGACATGCACAAGCCATTGCGGCCATTTATTTTCATAGACTATTCTATGAGCATGAGAACAATTCCACCAGAGCACGTAATGGCAGATGAATCATACAACCTAACCTATATAGACATCATACTATCATGTGGAGGTTGTAAGACACAGGAATTTGTTCTCCTATGAAGAGCATCAGGAGTCTTTCCATATAGCTGGGGTTTAGCAATATGGGGATGGGTTTGATGGCTATGTCACATATCTTACTATATCTAAAAATGTGAAACCAGAGTTGCCACATGTTATTACAATGAAGAAATCCTGGCATCCTAGTATTAGGGTCTGGAAATATTAGGACACACCTACATTGGCTGCTATACACAGAACCGCAAATTATATTCTTGGCAAAGAGCAGTCACCTCTTGTCACGCTGCCCATCCCTCTGCACTTTCAGGATGCCACATATATTCATTACCAAGATCATTCACCTCAAGCAAGAGCACAGTGTCCCGATTCTCAATTGTCCATAACATATAAAATGTAAGAATTCTGAGCAGTAAGGCATGTGCACAGAACAACTCAAGTTATGATGGGTCTGTATAAACCAACAACAGAGGAAGCACTATCTTTTTTGCAGCCATGGCACGAAACGGTCAGCAGTCGAGCCCGGGCCGCCTATGGGGGACGCTTATCCAGTTGCCCTGACTATCGTGTGAATGCACCCTAAGGGCCCTAGTAGTTTAGTACTCATGAACTGTCAGATGACACATTGCTTTCCTTTACTGACAGCTTACTCAGGGTTAATGTTCCTGCTTCTGTAAAGGCGGCGCAGTTTACACTCGCATATTGCTCATCTGTTTCTACCATCTTTCCACTCCAATGGTTCTTGCAGGTCTTCTTGACACTGTCTGCAGTGATGATGACACGCCTTGCATACAACTTTCACTGATGTGGGCAGTCACATAGATAGTGTCCAACATGTCATCCCTGAAAGTTGAAGGTACTGTCCGGGAATGAATTACTTTACACTATTGGTCCCAGGAGGTGTGGTAGTAATAAAGAATTATACTTTACTCTGATCCAGTGTGTCCTGTGGTAGACAGAGGCTCAGTGGTAAAGGAGATGTGCTGTCTACAGGACTTCCACTGAGAGCCTATGTAGACCAACAGTAACTGGAGGAGTGGAGACGGATCAGAGGAAAGTACAACTTTGTTATTTTTGCACTACTTGGGGACAATTGTAGAAAAATTAAAGAACCTGGACAACTCAGCAAGACTTCCCTATCCCCACTCCCACCGCTCCCCAGATGCTGGAGTGGCAGGTGATGCCAGGCGAGTGCATGTATTTTTACGGTTTTCCATTTTAACACTTTCACTGCCTAGAAAACCCATTAACAGTAGAGAATCTAATGCCAGAGGTGACTACAATTGACACTAGAAGATCATGCAGCATGGTAGAAATGACATGTCTATAGTACAATGATCAGTACCCAGCATGTGACTGACCCGATTTTTGTCTGTGAGTGACAGGGGAATATATAGTGCATCCCACCAGCCTGCACCCCACATGATGCAGATGTCCCGCCTACCTGTGTGCTAAAAAGTGCATATGTCCTGCTAGACTGCGCACTACATAGCGTAAATGTCCCCAAAACTACATGTTACATAGTGTAAACTTCCCGCTAGACTGCACCACACAGTGTAGAAGTCCTACCAGGTCTACAGGACCTGCTATGTAGCACCATCAAATTCTGCAGCGCATAGGGGATGTATAATAATATATTACATTACAGAGTACAAACAATCATATGGAACAATACGAGTGTGTAGACGTCCTACCAAGCAGAACTTTATAAAGTCTATAAGTCCCACTACACTGCACCCCACATAGTGTAGACGTCCCAATAACTACACGTTACATAGTGTAAACGTCCCACTATACTGCACCCCACATAGTGTAGACGTCCCAATAACTACATGTTACATAGTGTAAACGTCCCGCTACACTGCACCCCACATAGTGTAGCCGTCCCAATAACTACATGTTACATAGTGTAAACGTCCCGCTACACTGCACCCCACATAGTGTAGACGTCCCAATAACTACACGTTACATAGTGTAAACGTCCCGCTATACTGCACCCCACATAGTGTAGAGGTCCCAATAACTACACGTTACATAGTGTAAATGTCCCGCTACACTGCACCCCACATAGTGTAGAGGTCCCAATAACTACATGATACATAGTGTAAATGTCCCGCTATACTGCACCCCACATAGTGTAGACGTCCCAATAACTACATGATACATAGTGTAAATGTCCCGCTACACCGCACCCCACATAGTGTAGATCTGAGTATTTCAGAAACTGCTGATCTACTGGGATTTTCACGCACAACCATCTCTAGGGTTTACAGAGAATGGTCCGAAAAAGAAAAAACATCCAGTGAGCGGCAGTTCTGTGGGCGGAAATGCCTTGTTGATGCCAGAGGTCAGAGGAGAATGGGCAGACTGGTTTGAGCTGATAGAAAGGCAACAGTGACTCAAATCGCCACCCGTTACAACCAAGGTAGGCAGAAGAGCATCTCTGAACGCACAGTACGTCGAACTTTGAGGCAGATGGGCTACAGCAGCAGAAGACCACACCGGGTGCCACTCCTTTCAGCTAAGAACAGGAAACTGAGGCTGCAATTTTCACAAGCTCATAGAAATTGGACAGTAGAAGATTGGAAAAACGTTGCCTGGTCTGATGAGTCTCGATTTCTGCTGCGACATTCGGATGGTAGGGTCAGAATTTGGCGTCAACAACATTAAAGCATGGATCCATCCTGGCTTGTATCAACGGTTCAGGCTGGTGGTGGTGGTATCATGGTGTGGGGAATATTTTCTTGGCACTCTTTGGGCCCTTTGGTACCAATTGAGCATCATTGCAATGCCACAGCCTTCCTGAGTATTGTTGCTGACCATGTCCATCCCTTTATGACCACAATGTGCCCAACATCTGATGGCTACTTTCAGCAGGATAATGCGCCATGTTATAAAGCTGGAATCATCTCAGACTGGTTTCTTGAACATGACAATGAGTTCACTGTACTCAAATGGCCTCCACAGTCACCAGATCTCAATCCAAAGTGGCCAGTGAGTGTATATATTATATAGACATGTATAAACACTATATATATATATATTAGTCTTCAGTATTGAGTGCAATTTTGTGAGCTCCTGGGTAATACCTGCACTTAATGTAAATCTGTCAATTCACACATGATAGGTCAAAGGTATTTTCTTTCATCTTCTTCTTCTATTGGGAGGATATGTCAGCTTATTCCAAACAGAACTCAGCTCTGAAGATTTAAAAACGCTTAAAGTTAGCTTCCTCGTTTGATCACCACCTTCATCTTCTAAGTGTTCTGTTGTTCCCCCAGAAATCACAGTTATGCCCCTACAGTGGCAAAAGTCACAGTTATGTCCCACAGTAGCCAATAGTCACAGTGCCTGCCCCCATTAGTCACAGGGCTGCCTCCCATAGTCACAGTGCCTACCCCCAGTAGCAAAAGTGCAGCCCCTAATAGCCAGTGTTGCCCCAAGCAGTTAGAAATCTGCTCCAATGCTGCACCCAGCAATCACAGTGGTGCCTCCAGTAGCCAATAGTCACAGTCTTGTCCCCAGTAGTCAGTGTTGCCCTAGTAGTCACAGTGCTACCTCCATTAGCCAGTTGTCAAACTGGCTAATGCAGTAGCCATTGCTGCCTCCAGTAGTCATAGTTCTATCCCCAGTTATCACGTTGCTGCTCCCAGTAGCCCCCAGTAGACAATCTTGCCCTCAGGCACTGGTAGTCACAGTGCACAGGTTGGGCAATATATAATATCTCTAGCTGGACACTCTAGCCACCATGTTTAGTGGTTAATATGGCTCTGCATCACAGATAAATATGCCCTGTTAAAGTTTGTTATAAGTGGTCAACTCCTTTAAGCGGCAAATTGTATACTTTTTTTACTCCATTATATCTCTCCGTAAAGATATCTTTGTTTTACAGTTTATTAATTTTCCTTTGTATTCTCTTTATAGGTGAAGTTCCAGTTGAAACACAAGAAACAGTGCAGCAAAACTTACTGAATCAGTTTTTCCCAAATAATACCTTTGGTAACATTCTTATTATTCAATTTAAAGTTTTTTTCATAGTTCATAAAATATTGTGGCCAAGACCAATTGTAGTCTTTTTTTCTTGTTGAGGCAAAAATTCAAATTCTAAACCTGTGCATATGAAAACTTTGGATCTGGAAGCCATCTACCTAAACCCTTGTCAGCAAACCAGAATCACACTTTTATACTGCAAAATACACATTTACCCTATGTAGGCTACACACTGAAAAATGTACTGCACATCAATTCCTCCCATCAGGCAGATATAAACATTGCTTACTGTATAAATCAATTCCAGTTGCTGCCTCCTCTCCTCTGTGCTGGCCTGGTCCTTCCTGGTTTTCATCCTTCACTGTTGACAAATTTTCTCTGTTCTGCCACGAATTGATCTGCAAATGTCTTCAGAATCCCTAAAAACACTACTGTCATTTACAGTATAATGCATTGTGGGATTAAGAGTAAAAAGGAGGAAAAATATATGAAAAGGAGGCCCCCTACATCCCTGAATTTTAAACTAGTGGCAAGGGCTTGGACTGGATTTCCTAACTTTTATGCCACTACAATTGACTCCATACCCCTAATATCAAGTTTTTAAGTCTTTTTTCCACACTAACATGTGTGATAGTTTCCCCATTTCTCTTTTGTTGCCTACACCAGGGGATCTATTTTTTAGCCAGGTGGATACTTGCTCGCTAATAGAGGATTTTTAGTTGTTATGTAAATAGTTGCGTATTTTCATGCTTAGAATATTGTATTCTAAAAAGTTAATAGGAATTAACTCTAGGGGAAGTTTGTCTGAACCTGGGTTTCCATGCCTGATCAGTAGTGTGCATTGCAAGTAAGGAGGAGGCCTGAGTTTGCAGGTATTGATTATTCTGAGTTTCAATGGACACCCCTTGTTGTAATGTTGCTCTATTGATTGCCATTTGTTTTAAGTAGTTTATACAGTTGAAAAAGACACATGTCCATCAAGTTCAACCAAGAAAGGGAAGGGATTGTTCACAGAGTTCCTCCACCAATACCCAGATTGGTCCAGAATTGCTGCGTAGTAGTAATCCTTAAGTTCTGGTACTACTAAACCCCCATTTGGCTTTGGCCTTAATAGCATATGGAGAGCAACCTTAGGTTTGCTGTCTTTCCAGATGAACTTCCGAGCTTGTGATTGTGCTTTCCTAAAGAAGGCTTCTGAGATTGGGATAGGGAGAGTTCTGAAGTGGTACAAGTACTTAGGAAGGATCACCATCTTATATGGTGCTATCCTTCCGCACTAAGAAAGAATTGGAGTACTCCGATAGCTCCTTTATCTATTTTGTTCATTAGGGGGATATAGTTATGCTTAAATAAGTCACTGGTCGAGTATGTTAACTCAATACAAAGGTATGTGATATCTTCCTATTGCCAATCCACTGAATATTGCCCTTTTAAATTCTGTAAAGTTGCTGTTTGTTAATAGGGAGAATTTGGGATTTGTTTTTATTCACCTAATACTACCTTTGCTTTTATTCCCATACTCGCTTAAAATATCAAATATATGGCTTAAGGAAGTTTCATTCAGTTTGTGGTTGATAATATTATGTCGTCGGCGAAAAGAGTTATTTTGTGCTCTTCCCTGCCGACTTTGACTCCCGAGATGTTATGATTTGTTATAACTTCGGGTAGAGGCTCTATTGAGATGACAAAAATTATCAGGGATAAGGGGCATCCCTGCCTAGTGCCATTCGACAGGGTGAACGATTGGGACAATATACCTTAGCTGATGGGCACGAATAAAGAACTCAGATGGCCATTAGGATTTATCCCTCTAGACCGTATTTATGTAGGATTTGAAAAACATAATCCAAGTTCACCCTGTCAAACACCTTTTTCGTCGTGAAAATTTTTGTGGGAGTATGGTTAATTTAGCAGGTTTGGAGAATATTAATCAGTGTTGTGTTGTCTGATGTCTGTCTTCCAGGGATGAAACCTGATTGGTCAAGAGGTATAATGCTGGGTAATATTACTTTTAACCTGTTTGCTAGTATTTTTGTGTATAATTTTATGTCCTCATTTAATAAGGGGAAAATTGTTTGGTCTGTCAGCCAACTTCCCATGTTTGGGTAGAGCTTCTATAAGAGCTGAAAGTATTGTTTGCGGGAATGTCTGTGCTTCTTTCTCAAATACTTTTTGCAGATAAGGGTTAATGTAATATTTAATTTTTAACCTTTTTAAGGAGCGGGCGTAGTTGTGGAGCATCAGCTTTAAAAGATGATCTCTTTATTTGTTCAAATACAGGCAGTCCCCGGGTTACGTACAAGATAGGGTCTGTAGGTTTGTTCTTAAGTTGAATTTGTATTGTAAGTCGGATATATTTTACAATTGTAGCCCAAGGCAAATTTTTTTAGGTCTTTGTGACAATTGGATTTTAAAAATGTTGGATTGTTATAAGAACCAGGATTAACAATAAAGCTCTATTACAGACACCTGGGATAACTGTTACATCTGATTATTATAGCCTAAAGCTAAAGTACAGTAAATTACCAACATCCAGAGGTCCGTTTGCAACTAGGGGTCGTATGTAAGTCAGGTGTTCTTAAGTAGGGGACCGCCTGTAGTGTGTTATGACCTGTGTTGCCCTTTGTTTGTTTATTTGTTCTAGTTGTATTTTAATTAGAGTGGACAATTTAGTTAGATAATCTTTAAATCTCTGCTTTATAATAATAATAATAATAATAATCTTTATTTATATAGCGCCATCAAATTCCGTAGCGCTTTACAAATCATATTCCTGTTGTTATTAAAAGTGAAAAATTCCCTGAGAGCTAACTCAGTTTTAGCTGAGGGCGCAGCCTAACCACTTTATTAACCCTATAGCTGAACTTCATATCAGTTCAGGAGTTTACTTTGTGTCTGGGTGAGAATAACATGTAATCTCTCTCAGAGGATTGTTTGATTTGCCATATGTCATATAATGCATGTTTCCATAATATATCATTAAGGGAAGCGGCTAAAGTTTTAAATAGCCCTATGTGAAAAAACACAGCTAAAAGGTAGCCCGCAAAAAAAATGTTATTTCCCTTAAACCACTCTATACGAAAATTTGGCAGAAGTGCCCTGGGCATTAAAGCCTTTTCAGACCTTGTCATTAAGGGTTTAATATACTTTCCAACAGCTTTATCTCAACTCCAAGAGCAATAACATTCAGAATGTATTAAGAGAGTTTAATAAACTTTGAAGAGTTTTTTTTATCCAGAAAAACATATTTATTAAACATTGATCTGTAGGGTATAGCAAAATCAATGTACAGGCGGTCCCCTACTTAAGAACACTCGACTTACATACGACTCATAGTTACAAACGGACCTCTGGATATTGGTAATTTATTGTACTTTAGTTCCAGGCTACAATAAACAGCTGAAACTGTTATCAAATGTGTCTGCAATGAAGCTTAAGTGTTAATATTGATTCTTATGACAACCCAACATTTTTAAAATCCAATTTTCACAGAGGCCAAAAAAGTTCTGTCTGGGATTACAATGATAACATATACAGTTCCGACTTACATACAAACTCAACTTAAGAACAAACCTACAGACCCTATCTTGTATGTAATCCGGGGACTGCTTGTATTACTCACCTGCGCTAATCCCTGCTGCCTGATCTCTGACCTTGACCTTCGCCAATCACTGGCAATGGCAAGTCACTGTTCACTCTATTTTTTCAACACATGGCCTGGCATTTCCCCTACCTGCTGTATGCACCTTACTGGATAACAAAGTGAAGTGATATTCTGCCCATCTATTCTAAGACTCCCGCTTTTTTTCTCCATTCCCACTCCTTTTCCCCAATTTCCCCTATTTCTTTGCCTACTTTCCTCATGTTTTTACTTCCCTCCCCCTACTCTCTGCTAGCCATGCCTGGCATTGGTGGGATAGTGCCACGAACAGACCGCCTTCCAATAGCAGCAGTCTTCAGCCAGTGGCCGCGTGGATGGTGACAGTGCTGACTATGGATCCTGGCGGGGAGGTAGACTCCACAGGACCCTTGTCGGAGATGATATCCGGACCCACTGAGACAACGGAGGACATCGGTGAAAAATTGGCATCAGTGGGGTGGAAAGGAAGGGAGGAATTGGCATCAGTGAAGTGGTTCATCATCATCCAATTCGCATCGTCAGCTGCAGGAGAGCAGGGGTCAGCTGGCTCCCCTGTTGTTCTGAGCTGCAGATGCCCTCCAGGAAGCACGTGGGGAGTCCCACAATGAGAAAGTGGGGCATGGTCAAGCTGGAAGCTCAGTAGGGAGTAGCTTCTGGCCTCGGCGCCCCAAGATGGGAACGACACACATAGGCTGCCGACTCGCCAGGTCGACTCCTGGCGTAGCAGTTCAGAGTGCCCCCAACAGATCAGGGCGGAATATCAACAGCACAACATGCCTCCCAACAACCCAGCATCACATTGGACACCATCGGAACCTTCTAACCTGTGGCCATACCATGCCTATTGCTGCTTGAACCCTCATCCTCTCAACGCGATCAATTGACACTCCTAGCCAGTGTTGGGCCTGACCTTGTGGCCCAGGCCATCCAGGTGGGCCAGTGACTCTCCTCAGCCTACCCATGCCAGGCCAGACCTGATGCGACCTTCCACAACTAGGTACCCCACTTCCCATACAATGGCCTCTCCCACTAGGCCCTGTCGAGCTCATAAACCATACCCCTCTACATCCCCCCGCCCACATCTTCCCAATGCCGGTATCTGTGGGAGATCTCCCACACAAGGTAGCTTGGTCCCCTGAGTGCAACAAAGCAACGTTTTTCCAAGCTGCCATTAGCATCATCAAGGGGACAGCAAAATGCTGAAATGATGGCGAACCCACCACAAGCGATACTGACACTCGGGTAAAGCTGGCGGGAGGCTAAGCGCAGCCTAGGTGGCATGAGTACTAGGAAGCTTAAGCACTGGCACCAGGGTTCACTGGCAGTAGCTAGCATCACAGCTCTATCCATGTACCTAGCTAAGTGCAGGTAACCAGCATATAAGCTATGTGACCCGTGTTGTATCTATTGTGATTGTCAATTTTAAGTGTGTAATATGCTTGTAGTCCCGTAGTTTGTCGAGTTGTAACTTATTGTAGTGTATTGTTGTAACTTATTACGTAACAAGTGACTAAGAAAGCACACAATAGCAACCAAGATGATTAACTCCGAAAAGTCTATTCGCTAAATGTTTTTATGTCTGCCAAACGTCCCTCTATGTAGCTGTGTCTGTGTAACGTGTAACTGTAACACTATGCTGGATAATTTGTACTAAATAACTCCCCCCTGTTGTATCGTATGGTATAAACCATGTATATGGAGATAATGGATTCCTTTGCAAATTTATATGACCCAGAGGAAAGGGGGTAGCACTTACCTCACCTGGCAAGTATTGTAGCTGTCTTTATGGTACAGTGACTTGAAATTATGTTAAATATTAGCAGAATAGTAACGTCATTTCTATTTTTTCTTCAGCCACTCAATTTGATGTGAAAATTTATTACCGTGGAACACTGGTGAAGAACACCATAGTAAAGAACCCAAATGGCTTCCATATTACTTCAACTAATCAGTTAATTGCTGAAACTAATTTAGAGAATGTGATTCTGCCATTACCATCCATGATACATGACCATAAAGTAGTTGCTGAAATAAATAAAATTCTTGAGAACCTTCAACTAGGCACTGTGGTGGAAGTGCGAGATGGCTCCATTTGTGCAAAGAGATTGGGCAAGTGCAGGAGCTTCTGGTCAATGACAGAGATGCCAACCACATCCGAACCCAATGTCATAGACAAATCAGACTACTGCGTTCTGTATAACTTTCAACAGTTTGTCAAAGGTATGACAAAATAAATATTTCATAAATATTTCATAGAAGTACATATTTAGTATAAGAATGTATGTGTTACATTGCAATCTATTCGCAAGTAATCAATGCAATGAGCTTGATTATATCAACTTAAAAAGGATATAAAAAGTCTTGCTTAGGTCTGTTAGTTATGTCTGAGTCTGGGAAATGTTTGCTAACAAAGTCCTGCCTAGTCATGATACAATATATATTCCATTGAAGAGGTTGTTCGGGTACATACATTTTTTATATATCGTTGGGGGAGGTTAAAAAATAATAAACAGCATGTACTTTCCTCTATCGGTGCTTCTGTTGCAGCGCCTTTTCTTACTGTCGGCTACTGTTTGTATACAGGGGACCATTGCTGCGCACCTGCTAAAGCATTAGTTTCAAGCTGTAGCAGATGTGCGGCAGTAATTGGGATGAAACAGCCTGCCTCTATTTACAATCAAAGGCACCAGCCGCTGTAGTTGAATGGAGAGAGGTAAGTATGAGAGCCATATGTAAAAAAATATATACCTGGACATACCCTTTTACCTAAATGTTGTAATGGCGGTCACTCTTACAAGTTAATGCTTTTGATTGTATGGGAACAACCCACCTTGGCTTTAGGTAAAATTCTGACATTTAAATGATTTATTAATATCAAATAGACATTGCAAATCTCCTTAACAGTAGAGGCCACAAAAAACATTGAAAATCTTTTATTTCCAGTGCGGCAGCCCCTTGTGTCACCTGCTGCCGTTCCCCAGGCAGTGGTGTAAAATGTCAAATAGCTATCCCTGGGAGGCCCTGTTGAGATAAACTATGCAGCTTATGCTTATGTCAGCATATGTCATGCTTAGATATTATATGTGTATGATATCACAACCCGTAGTATTATTAGAAGGGGAGGCAATGTCTGTCTTTTCCTGAATATGGTTATATGGTTATAAGTGGCCAAAAATTTTTTTTTGTATACACCTGCGCTGACTGGAGGGATGTATTTTTATCCAATAATTGGCATTCTACCATCCATAAGTAAGAAAACAAGTTTGTGTTAAAGGATTGCAAAGTGGGTATTGGATATATCTGTAAGGTAACCTGTATGTTTGTATGTAGTGTGCCACTGGGAGTATATATGTCTATATGATGGTATTACCTAGAACACCTGAGCCACTATGATGTAAAGGTGTAGATAATGTTCGCAGTTCAAAAACAGGATATGAATGAAGTGAATGTTCAGATACCTGTTTCAGAAGATATGACATACCTGAACGGACAGTACAAGGATCTCTCCAAAGATCTTTTTATACCTAGGCCTGTGACCAGGACAAGGGGGCATCCTCTACGCGTAGAGGAGAGGCGATTTTACCATCAACATAGACAACGGTTCTTTACTGTAAGAGCAGTGAGACTATGGAACTCTCTGCCGCAGGAGGTTGTTATGGCCGACTCTATGTACATGTTCAAGAGAGGCCTGGATGCCTTTCTGCAGAGAAAAATATCACGGGTTATGGGGATAAAACATTTATTTCATTCTTAAAGGTTAGACTTGATGGACTTGCGTCTTGATGGACTTGCGTCCAGCCTTATATACTATGATACTATGACGATCCCAGTTGCTCTTCCTTTAGTGGACAAACAGTCCCAGTTGTTTTTCTTTAACGATGCCTTTGCTGGATTACCATATCCCCGGGTTAAATAGTGAAGCTCTTTTGGGTAGAAGTTTGTCGCTGTAGCTAATAGGTGGGTGCCCCGGCCGGTGGCAAAAAAAAAACCCTTGTATGCCGCGACTCGTCATATGTTCTGAAACAGGTACACTTTGTTGATACCCTGTTTTTGAACTGCGAACACCATCTACACCTTTACATCAAAGGGGCTCAGGTGTTCTAGGTAATACCATCATAGGCTACATTCACACTGCCGTTGCCCGCCCGAACCGTGCCGTAGCGGGCAACGGCAGTGCACGGGGAGAGGAGGAGGAGGTGAGCTCAGCTCACCCCCGCCCCTCTCCATAGAGATACATGGCGCACTGCGCCGTATTACAGGAAAAATAGGACAGGTCCTATCTTTTTCCCGGGTACGGAGCGGTACAGTGCCGCACGTGTGCTGCACCGTACCGCTCCCGTAGGGCGCCGTGCGCCCATTGCTGTCTATGGAGGACGTATATTGGCCGTATATATGTCGGCCGTATATACGTCCTCCATACAGTAGTGTGAATGTAGCCATATAGACATATATTCTCCCAGTGGCACACTACATACAAACGTACAGGTAACCTTACAGGTACATCCCATACCCACTTTGCAATCCTTTAACACAAAGTTGTTTTCTATACTTATGGATGGTAGAATGCCAATTATTGGATAATTATACATCCCTCCAGTCAGCGCAGGTGTGTACAAAAAATGTTTTTGGCCATTTGATTTCTGTATAGAGAGCCCCATTATTACTATACTGGTACTGGGGAAGGGATACCTAGTTTCATCACCAGCGGCAGACATATCAATAAATACAAATCCACTGTATTCACTCACATTGGGGAGCGCCTGTGATCAATATTTTTCTCATATTAAAAATGTGTTTTTTCTTGATGTCCTGCACAGAAGAAGATTTAAAAGAAATGCATAAGATTCAGAAAGAAAATCTTTTTATTTGCCTGCAGTGTTGCATTCCATAGCCTTAATACGCAGCTCTAAAGTATAGCAAAAATGCTTGACTTGCTTGCACTATACAGTAGGGAAACTGGTTATCCTGCATTTTTGTTTAATTGAACTGATTCAAACTTTTCACAATTCTTTTTACAGAACTCATTGAATTTATAGAACAAAAAAGGAAGGAATCCCCTCAATATAGCATTTGGATTTGTTTGGGGGAACTGTGGCCAGATGATAGATTATGGAAAAAAAAGCTTATAATGGTGCAGGTAAGTTTACTATGTGTAAAGTCTGCTAAATAAGCATTATTACGGTACATACACACAGCCGTATGCCCGCCCGGCCACAGCCTGTCGGGCATACCGCTGTGCGCTGAAGAGGAGAAGGAGGTGACCCCCTCCCACCTCAATAGAGAAAAGCGGTGCATGGCCCGCACACACAGGAAAAGATAGAACATTCCCCTCCCCCCTCATATTAGATTTTCCAGGAGTCCCCCCCCTCCTCTTATAATATACTGTCCACGAATTACCACTCCCCCCTGGTAATATATTGTCCAGGAGTTGCACCCCCTTCCTCTATTAATATACTCTCCAGGAATTTCCCTCCCCCCCACGCCCTTCCTTTAATTATATACTGTCCAGAGGTTTCCCCTCCCCCTTATAATATACTGTCCAGAAGTTCTGCCCCCTTCCCCTAATAATATAATGTCCAGGAATCCCCCCACCTTCCTCTAATAATATACTGACAATGAATTTGTGTCCAGCCCCTTAAAATCTATTGTCCCGGAGGAGCCTTTACTAAAAAAATATAAACTTACTACTTACCTTGCCTTCCTGGTACTCTCCGCATCTTTGTATCTTCTCCAGCAGGCAGAAACACGCCCTAGCGCTCTGCCTTCTCGCACTGTATGACCCAGTGGGGGTGATGGGGGGTTGGATTGTTTATCATATCATTTCATATGTTGCTGTGTTTCCATTTTTTATTCCCAATACTTTATGAGGGCTTGATATCTGTCACAAATTGTATTTCTACCATCATAATGGTTGATATTGAGTTGATAATGGTTGATATTCTGTGCAATATACTTAGAATCTAGAAAAAAAATTCCAAATGCAGTACAGTCTTTGTAGCATTTTTTTATGGGCTTAGTTTTTACTGCATTTACTGCTTTCCTTAATTTGGTAATTCACCTCTCTGCTTGCTTTAACCAGGTGCTTATTATTTTATAGGTAGCATAATCAGTTATTTGTACAGCGGCAAACTAATGTTCTTGTCAGTAGTATTTCTGGGTTTTTATGCGTCTGTATGATGAACAATATGATGATAAATCTAAATGGTTGGGCAATTTGAGATAGCTTTTAAATGAACTAACCAAAGGGCTGCATTAAAATACATCCTTTAAAAAATTTATATAATGTCCTTCTTATTACTTTAGATCACACCAATCTCAATGCAAATACTTCATGAGCTGAGTTACAACACAGGAGCCTCATCACTACGTAGCAGTGAGATCAACTTGCAAATCTCTGACTCCCTATCTCTACACAGTACAAGTGATCTGCTGAATTTTCTTAAAGAGTTTGAGGAAAGGATGGAATGTGCTTAAAAAACCAGAAGTCTGTTCTTCGATGGGAATGTTATGAGCCAAATGCAGGTGGTGGCCATAACTGCACGTAATCCTTGATTTAAACTTTGGACTTTTCTGAAAATTGATTCTTAAGACTTGAGGTTCTTCTCAACTACCGAAATGTTTCAACCAGCGGAATCCGTCAGCCAAGAAACTTATCAATGTTTTATGTTTGCTATGCAATTGGCGTTACTTATCACAAACAATAGGAAATCTAGATTTTTTGCCTCTAGAAACTATGGCCCACATTTATCAAAAACAGTGCAATCTGTATTATGTGTAGTTTGCCTGTGGAGTAAGCAGGGTGTGCCAGATCCATGAATTGTGGTGCTCGTTCTTCATGAATCTGGTGCAGACACATTTGTAGGACACACGAGACAGAATTGTGGCGCACGGTCTTACTTAGCACTAGCAAGTCATTTTTGGTGCACATTTTTTCTGTCTTGTCAGACACAGTTCAGCCGCGACACATAACTGGCGCAGACACTTTATAAATACATGTACAAGCAGTTTGCACGTTCTTTCTAGTTCAAAGTCAGACAGAAAACTGGTGCAAATACTTTAATAAATATGGGCCTCTAAGTTGATTCTCTGGTAACAAGGGTAGGATTTCTTTTAACTAACCTTTATAAATAAAGGCTAGGAAGTTTCCAAGAGTTGCGTTAAAGGTAATGGCTTCTCAAATTAGGAAATAAAAATGTCTGTGTACTATCATTCAGAAAAGTTTGATGTTTATAGTAATGACCAAGTTAAAGGAGCACTTCCCTTTGGTTCCCTTGTTAAGGATTGGCACCTTTTACATAGTAACACATGCAAAGTGACAAATGGAAGCTGCAGTGGTTGGTGGACATGCCAAATATATGAGCTTAGGTGGCCAGCTGATCCTGCACTGAGGACTGCAATGTGGGGAGGGGATTGGGTGGTATTTGAATGATAAATGAAAACACCAGGGATTGACCAGGAGTGGTCACATGTGTTAGAGATTTTTATCTGGGGCTCAAACCCCCCATTGCAAGGTGATTTTCAAATTAACTCTTCCATGGCTCCCGGTATCGGGACTTGGACACAAACCAACACACATCAGTCTCTCATTGCATGTAAAAATCTTCTCCCTGTTTATTAGTCCGCAGTTGCATACATAAAAGACAGAAACATCATCAAAGGGGCGTGACAAGGAGATAGAATACTGTAATGCTATTGGCCATAATAAATGTTACCAGGACATCCTCTTAGACATTCTCCCAAACGGTTAATGAACCATAAACTATTTCTTTTCAGACATGTTTATCTACAGAATGTACAGAGAATGGCTTCAGAACCAAAACATGATAAGAAGGAGAACATACCGAAGGTCAATCATCTCTCACATGTGCCAAGGAAAAACTTTTACAGGCAGGTTACACAAAAATGGCTGAAGCATGACATTTGCTGGACAGTGGTCAGCGAAGATGTCCACTGTATCTAAAATGGTTCACAGTACACAAGATGGCGTCCGAAACCAGTGCGATCTCCTTAACACATGCATGTCTTTCTATTTTTCAGCTTCGATATACAGTATAGTACATGTTTGTACTGTATTTATTGGTTCTGTGTTCCTTGGTTCCTAGCCATTCTAAAGTAAAATCACTGGTTGAATAAAATAGAGCTGGCAATACTTTCCACTTTTATGTTGCCCAAAAGTTGTTGAAAATATTTTTTATGAATGCAAAAATTTATCTTTTTCATTTTGATGTAAATGTAACCATATACTCACAGAAAGTACCATTTTTTACTTTGGGAGTTATTTTCCATTACGGGGTTAAATGCAGTGAAAAAACGTTATTATATTTTGATTGGACATTTTCGGATGCGGTGATACCTAATGTGTTTATGATTTTTACTGTTTATTTATATTTATATCAGTTCTAGGAAAAGAGGGGTAATTTGAATTTTTGTTTTTTAATTATAATTTTTTTGTAATCTTTTTTTATTTTCATTTTTACTATTTTTAGACTCCCTACGGTACTTTAACCCTAGGTTGTCTGATTGATCCTACCATATACTGCCATACTACAGTATGGCAGTATATGGGAATTCTCCTCCTCATTCATTGCAATGTGCAATTAGCACATTGCGGCACATTTACTTATCAGTCCCTGGAGCGTTCCCTGATCCAGAATGTCAGACTGGAATACATTGGGGCAGATTTATCAAGCTGTCTGAAAGTCAGAATATTTCTAGTTGCCCATGGCAACCAATCACAACTCCCCTTTAAAATATTCATGAGCACTGGTAAAATGAAAGCTCAGCTGTGATTGGTTGCCATGGGCAACTAGAAATATTCTGACTTTCAGACAGCTTGATAAATCTGCCCCATTGTGTTTGGTCAAAATGCTCACTTCAACCCTAGATAAATTCTATGAGGTGTGTAGTTTCCAAAATGGAGTCACTTCTCAAGAGTTTCTATTTTACTGGTATATCAGGGACTCTGCTAACACAAAATGGCACCTGAAAACCAATCTGGTGAAAGCAAAAGCTCCAAAAGCTACATTTCGGTCCTTCCCTTCTGAGCCCTGCCTTGTGGCTACACCATAGATTATTGCCACATTTGGGGTATTGCTTTACTGGTGAGAACCTGCATTAAATTTTTGGGGTCTGTTTGTTTGTCTCATGTGGCATCAGATGGGCAAAATATATGTGGCACTAAAGTGTCTAATTTGAGAAAAAAATACAATTTTTACTCTGCACCATCAATTATACATTATTTTTTATAGACACCACCTGTGGGGTCAAAATGTTGACCACAACCCTAGTTAAATTCTTTGAGAGGTGTAGTTTCCAAAATGGGGTCACTTCTCAGGGTTTCTATTGTACTGGTACTCCAGGGGCTCTGCTAAGACAGTATTGCATCCGAAAACCAATTTAGTGAAAATTGAACTCAAATAGCTAAATTCTGGTCCTTCCGAACCATGCTGTGTGCTCAAGCAGATGATTATTGTCACATACGGTGTTTTCTGTAACCCGGAGAACCTGAATAATGAATTTTGCGGTGATTGTCTCCAGTGGCATGAGTTGGGCACTATATACTTGACAGTAAAATGTCATGTTTGAGGGGAAAAAAAAGCATTTCTTACTCTGCTGCACTGTGTATTAATTTTGGGTCACGACCCATGGGGTTAAAATCCTCACTACACCCCTGGATAAATTCTTTGAGAGATATAATTTGCTAAATGGGGTAATTTCTCATGAGTTTCTATTGTACTTGTACCTCAGGAACTCTGCAAACACAACAGGCACCTGAAAACCAATCTGGTGAAAATGGAGCTCCAAAAGCTACAATTCGGTCCTTTCCTTCTGAGCCCAGTATGTTCAAACAGATTAAAATTTATTCAGATAAAACATACTCACAAAGGAAAAGTAAAAAATGCACATATAAAATCCACCATGCGGACGCCAGTCTCGCTAGTTCGCCCGACCCAGGGTTTCGCTACCACGTACATAGTGTAAATGTCCTGCTACACTGCACCCCACATAGTGTAGACACTATGCTAGACTGCGGGCTACATAGCGCAGACTCTGAGCGCTATAGCAACACCTACATTTCCCAATATCAGGATATACAAAGCACTAAGACAGGGGCCAAAGTTCATAAGACCAAAACCAGAGACACAAACACAGGTATAAAGGAAAGACGAGAGCAGAGCTGGACGTAGCACAATCCATCGGTCGGGTGACTCCCTACACAAGGTCTGCACCTGTGTGTGAAGTTCACGGTGATCCCTTCACTTACGGAGGATCCACCAGACGCAGCGCGCAGCACACATCCCATGTGACAGAATCAGCTGGAGGGATGGTGACATCTGACTGGCAATATTGGTAGTATCACCCAGGAGCAGGGCACATGACTGGCTGTAACCCCATGGCACTACACCACAGACAGGTGGCTGATAACTGCAAACAATAGCCTGTAGTGATAATATATAGAGTTATTATCAGCCACCTGTCTGTGGTGTAGTGCCATGGGGTTCCAGCCAGTCACATGCCCTGCTCCTGGGTACCTGTAATAGGATGGGGACATTCACACGACAGTGATGGATATACATGTATATGAACAGCTCCGTATATGCCTATGCGCCCTGACAGCCAGTAATAGCGCAGCCCCTTCCCCTGCAAATATACCTCCACAGCGGCCTCCAGCTTCCCCTCGAAGGTGAAGTCTATGAGGTCGGGCTTGAGACACAGCCCATAGTTGACGGGCCTCACGTCGGCGGGGAGCCGCTCGAATGGTCTGCGGTCCGGCATGATAGGAACGGAAGCCCCGTGGCCTGTCACAAAGAGAGAGAAAGAAACCGCTGACCCGACCACGTAACGGACCGAACAGAGCCAGGCAACCCTCCCAGCGACCACCGACTGACTGACTGACTGAACGAACGGGGGCGGGGCCGCGCAAACACACGACGTCACCGCGTCAACTGTCTAGGCTCCAACCGCAGAGCGCCCCACCCACCGCGCGAGGCACACCCCGCCATGTCCAGCCCCGCCCAGGGAAGGACATGCTGCGACTAGAAAGAAGGGGCTGTCACTCCGCCCACTGCGCTAGTCACACCCCGCCCGTTACACTGCGCCCCGCCCCTCATTCGTTCTCTCTAGACGCGTGCCACGCCCTTCCATGACGTCATGTCACATGCTTGCGGCACATGCTCGTGTTCCCGCTCCTCTAGCCCTGGCGCTCGGTGGCAGATGTGGTTGTTACCACCATTAGGGGAGGCTGGTGCGGCGTCCATCACAGCAGATAGCCGCCTCCTTCACAGATACTTCATTACCGGGCCCTCAGGTGACCTGCAGGGTCGCCATCAGGGAGGATTAGTGTGACTGTGTTCAGGGGCCTTGAGGAGGAGAAGGGGCCCCAAGTCACAGGAAACCCTCCTCTCTTCCCAGGTGCAGGGACTTACTGTGAAAACAGCACCAGATTATCATTGTTGGGGCACAAAATTTGCCATTTGGGAGGGCCTCAAACTTCCTAGCTGCGGCACTGTCTGCATCATCCGATGACTGGCCTCAGACATCAAACATTAGTTTCTTTTTCCAAAGGACTCCACCTCTTGTAGTGTCCCCTTATTCAATGAGGCCAGTCATTGGATGAAGCAGATCCTGTGATGCCCCTGGAACTTACAATAGGGCGCAGGGCCTGAAACTGAATGGATCGGAAAGGGGTAACAGTCACCCCTTGATCATGAAAAATCCCTTTAAATGGAACCTGTTGGCCAGTATTGGACCACTAGACCCGCATCGTGCCTTTATACAGCTCTTTATCGAGCACTCCTCTGCCTTCTGCCATATTCCAGAGAGAACCAGTTGTAAAGTTGGCATGGGTACGTGATGGGTCTATATTAGCCCCTGGCGCATGCACAGTGCATTACTTCACTGCGCATGTGCTGGTTACTGAGGGACTGTGCAGTGAAGTATACTGGAGCAGAACTATATGTTAGCATCCTTTTTTACACTTTTTAGGGTGCATTCACATGGGGTATGCCGCTGTGTGGCCCCTGAATACTTGCATACAAGCCATGATTTAGACACAATTCCCAAAGCAGAGTACACTATACCATTTGGGCAGGGAGTGGCCCCTCAATAGTTCTATGGCAAGCCAGACCCAGCAAGTGTGCCCACCTCTCAGAAGATAAATTAGGAGGCTGGAGCCTGTTAATACATGTGGCTCGATAAAGATTACTTATTCATCAAGCTGGACCTTAGAATTACTTTTATTGTCAGTATACTATCCACATTAGGCTACATTCACATGAACGCGTGCCCACCGTACTGTAGCACAACGGCACATGGCGACGCCTGGGAGAGGAGGAGGGGGTGACATAGCGATGTATGGTGCACGGCGTGAGGCCATAGAAGTGTATGGGGGGCGTATATACGTGGGCCTTATATACGTCTCTCCTACGTTCGTGTGAATGTAGCCTAACAGATTGGTAATTAGTACAGCCTCACCCAGACTCTGCCTCCAGTGGCCCCCGGGGTAAAACCCCTGCAACTAAGGATAGCTAATAAATAGGCAGAAAGTCAGTATAAACAGAACATCTATTGCATCAGATATAGTAAGTCAATATGGTAAGTTGGTGTAGATGATAGTTACCTAGTATCCAATCATATATGGGAGATGAGGGAGGTGGTGTATTGTCTCTGTACTGTGACATCGCTTTTTGTATTATCCCAGTATTATGACATTGCTGTGTGTATTATCTCTGTACTGCAACATCACTGTGCGGGACATGTATCACTCATTTGGCATTGTTTTTCTTTTTAATTTCAACTACGCTGGTCCAAAGATTTCATGCAGCGTGCCATATGTATCTTTATAGCTGGGGGGAGAGGCTGATGTACTGGTTCTCCCTGGGGCAACCCCTTAGTGTCTGTAAGACAGGTCCCTGGGTAATGGATGGGGAAGCCCGTGGTGGTAGACAGACTTATCCAGGGATCAGACGGTGGTAACGTTTTACTACTGTGTCCAATAGTGGAAGCTGCAGTTCTGGGCTTGAGTCTCCAGAGGCTCAGGTATCAGGCAGTGTCCTGAGATACCGCATCTTCCTGGTAGTGGGTCTGGACAGCAGCTCTGGAGGGAGCTGCACACTGGACCTGCTACTCTTTCTACTGACTGGATTCCAAGACCATGTGCTTTCACCCAGCAGAGGTTTTTATACTCCTCTGGTCAGGTGGTAGCACTCCTCCAACCACCTTCCAGCTTGCTTTACAGGTACCTAATAGGACAATACAAGTAACAACAATAACTCCAGCCTTTCCAGGCAGAACCCACAGCTGAAATGACACATTGGGGCTTATTTACAAAGGGTCAAGAATTGCACTTTCGTCGGACTGTTCACGGTTTTCTGGATTTGTGCAGCTTTGACAGATATTTAACAGGGGTCTGCGCTGGTATTGTGTCGCACGTGATCGGATTTTGGCACAGCTGCGCTGGCTTTCATGTGTCAGAGATCGGACGGGTGTTCTGTCAGACAACCCGACTGATTCGGACTGAGCGCGGGATTTAAGATTCAAATTGTGTCGCAAGACAATGCACTTACATGTCCCAGGAAGAAGAAGGTGAACTCCGGCGGACCTGAGCGGGGAAGTGACACATGCAGGATATCGGGAGCACGATCTTAGTGAATGCACAGTGCATTATCATTGAACAATGCACTTTTGGGAACTCAGTGGGACCGAGTAGGTAAATGTGCCCCAATGTCTAGGTTCCAGAACCTTCCAAGAGAGGTGATCTGTCTCCCTAACATCTCCTCTCCTAGAGAGGGCGCTATTCGCAACTTCCCACCTACCTATGCATTGGTAGGGGTGTTGCACATCACTGTGTGTATTTTGACATTACTTTGTGTATTATCTTTTTACTGTGCATATTGGCATTACTTTGGGCATTACTTCTTTACTGTGACATGACTATGTGTATTATCCCATAGTTACGCCTGTGGAGCGAGGATTTAGTGAGGTTCTTTCTCTGCTTATCCTGTTATTGAGCCATAGCTCCTGGAAGTATTAGAACAGGCTCTGGGGGAGCAAGAACTCACAGAGTTAGATAGATAAAGATTTATCACCAGGACATAAATGCACTTACTGATATCACTATAAATAATATTTTACACCTTAGAAATATTAATAATAAATGATAGCCTTGTCATCTGCTTATACATGTTATATCATTCCTCTTTCTCCTGCCAGTGACATTTTCCACTGAATCCTGGAGTAAAGCCTTACATTGTATGTGCTGCTTAGCGCTGGCTTGACGGTCTCCTGGGGGTGTATGTATTTTAGTCAGAGGTGGTATTTCACTGTGTAAATTACATGTTATTCTAGGAGAGAGTGAGAAGAGGCAGACAGCAGGCAGATCTCATTAGACTCAGCAACTTGTGACTGGAAAGATACTTCCTTTTGGGTCTTAAAAAAAAAGATTAGAAATTGATAAACTTATTTTTTACCACCACCAGACCACAGGAATGTCTGCTACAGCCCTAGGGTCTTGTTCACACATAACTTAGCTTTTTAAGGATTATTTTTCCCCTTTTTTTTTTTAATAAATGCTGTGGTGTGATGTTGATTGCAATAAGGAAGTGTTAAATAGAAACAGCATTTTTAGGATTTTTTCAAGCATTTTTTTTTTCGGGTACAGTTTATGTTGCAAATAAAAGGGCTTAAAATACCCCCAAAAATATACTTGTAAAAAAAATACATGAAATTCATCGCATTTTTTATAAGCCACAAAAAGATCACAAACACATTCCACTAGTGTTTTTCTCTAGCTTTGACAAAAAAGCCCAACAGCTATTTCTATAAGAAACATGTTTTTATAATGTAGATAAAATATATACGTACATGTATTTTCACACGTGCACTAGGTAAAATAATATTTACTTAAAGGGAACCTGTCAGCAGAAATTCACATAATAAACCACCATCAGTATGTTGTCAAACAGCTAAATACCTTCCAGATCAGGTTTCTTTCATGGCCCAGTGAGTCAACATCATATAGAAAATCGACTTTAAAGTGAGATGTAAATTGGTTGCATAAAGTTATGCAGGCGAAGAGTTTAGCGCTGAAGTCAAGCTCTCTTTTTCTATATTTCATGCCCCTACGTCCAGGATAATCAGAAACCAGTTCAAGAAACTAGTCTTGTGCATGATGTAAATCACAGCAGAGAAGCAGAGAGAGCTTGACTTCAGTGCTAAACTACAACCACTTTACAGCTCACTTAATATCCGTCCAAATTATGGATCCATATAATGGATGTGTTACCATATGCTAGTCTGAAGCTGGACAATAGCATTACTACATATGGAAGGTAAATCTGTGGGCTTTTGAAGAGGCTGAGTTTTTGCCGCATTTAGCAGGGGATTGTGTCGCACGCGATCGTATTTTGGCGCAGCAGCGCTTGCTTTCATGCAAGGGCGTTGGCGATCCGACTGATTCGGACTGAGCGCGGGATTTAACTTTGAAATTGTGTCGCAAGACAAGCACTTACATGCAGGTGAACTCTGACTGACTTGAGCGGCAAAAAAGCGAAACATGCAGGAAATCGGGCGCATGATCTATGTGAATCGCGGCACAATGCGTGATAGTCGGACATTCCGGATCGGGGATTGGGACATGGACGGGTAAGTAAATGTGCCCCAATGTGTTGTGTGCAGATAGAATATTTTATGTACGCTTATTATGTACAATATTGTTACTGCACTGTACTATACTATACTAGTGAAACCAGATATATTATAGAATTTTATTTTTAGAATAAAACCAAACTATAATATACAATAAAATGTATAACATATATTATTTTGCAAAAAAATTTAAGTGATAAGCCACAACAATCATTTACATCTTATTCAGTATATAAAATAATAATAATTCCTTTTCTTTATATGGCGCACACAGATTACACAGCACTGTGCAGAGCTTGCCAAATCGTTCCCTGTCCCCAATGGGGCTCATAATCTAATCAACCTACCAGTATGTTTTTGGAGTGTGGGAGGAAACCAGAGGACCCGAAGGAAACCATTTATATATCACTTGATTATTGTCCCGTTGTAGAAAGCCTAATTCCTTGATCTCTTCCTTGTGTCCCCCAGGATCCAGATTCTGGAGGATGTTCTTTTTTGCAGGGTGCAATACTATGCAGAAAGGCTCTGCGGAAGCTGCGGGATGTTAGGTTATATAGTAAAGGGGTGAGACAAGCACTAAGATAATAGAAACAATTAGTAATGGGCTGCAAGGTGATGTAAGAACGGTAATAGGTCTCTGTCCATTGATCTTTACTCCGCAGTACAGTCATGAGCCTCCGAGATTGGAATGGTAACCAGCACACAGCTAGCACAGCCACGATACAGCCTGGAATTAGAGACATTGCATGACAATACATATATACAGACCCAATCTATGCATATGCTCCTTGATTTTCATATATATAAAACACTTGCACATATACAACGCCAAATAAAAAATATTAGAATGTTTCTGGAAAGTATTGGTAATTCTCGGACAGGGCTCGGTACAGCTCATACAGTGCACTCTGGGCATTCTGAAGCACAGAGGCGTTTCACCTTCAGAGTCCTCTATCTTAAAGGGACACTGTCACCAAATTTTACCCTGTTCAACAACTCCCTCAGGTAGGGTATAAATTGTTCTTTTTTTCTCCCTTAGTATTGACCCTCTGTCCAATTACCTGGGGGACGTATGACATCCATAGTCAGTAATAATGCCACCTCTCTCATATCAGGGATCCCTCTACGGCTACTTTTCAGATTCGGAAAGCCCCAAAGTACTCCCATGTTATACCATGTCGTCAGTTTGAAAGGGGTCATCAGCTCCACAATTTCAGCCCTATCCATATGTGAGATAATAAAAGTCTTCCATTTCCTGAAAAAGCTATTTGTTTGTTTCTCTTTATGCCTCAATCTTTCTAACTTATCTACCTTGCTACTGCCCCCTTCTACATCATGGAAAATGGGGAGCAGTGGGTCTAAGGGTAAGCTAATGCTCCACTTTACTTGAATGTAGTTTTGAACATGGTTCCAGAAGTCTTGAATGTGTGTACAGGATCAGAGACCGTGCCATAAATCAGTGCTCGGAGTCAAGCACTTTGGGCATACAATCAGTCTATTGGGGTTTGATGGCGAAAGCATCATAATAGGCGTGGTGTATCATATTAATTGTCCTTTATAGCATTTATACATTTTTGTAAAAAAAAATCTCCATCTCAAAGTCATGAGAAAATGAGGTGAGAAGAGTCATATTTTGTCTTAGATGAGTCACTTTTAGAGGCTGCAGGGGCAGAGTAACTACAGACCTCATAGAACCATGTATTTGGTGTCATATTAAAGATAAGAATCTTATCTTCTAGATCTCATCAGGCTTATGGTTTTGTGAGAAACAGAACCAGAGATACAGGCAGTTAAAAACATTTTTGGAAGTGCAAGCTGCAGATAAAGATACAACGCCTGCAAATTTCATTAACTGTCTGTATCTCTGGCTCTATAGATCTCAAATACGTGATTCTTATCCTAAATATAACACTGAAAACATGTTTCTAGATATTATAGAACTGAAGTGATAGTCTAAAGTGACACTTGCAGCCTCTAAACTTGACTCATCTCAGGCAAAGTATAAATTCTCTCCGCTCATTTTCACATGATTTTGTAGGAGATTTTTCACAGGCAAACAAGTGAGATTTCACATAAAAGATGTAATTCTAGAAAGGACATTTCATACACTACATGATTAGGCTACTATCTACTAGTAAGTTTATTAATGTTCTATATTATGGAACAAAAACATTGTCCATATACTATAGAACTTGAGATTTCTCCTGTACTCCTGTTAGACATGTCTCTATAGCTTTGCATGCAGGGGAAGTTATTAAAATTTGTAAAAAAAGTTGTACAAAGCAACTGATCAGTTTCCCTTTTCCTTTTTGTAGCTCAGAACTTACCTAATAATCTGGCATTTTGCCTACGCACAGCCACATGCCCACCGCAGAACCTGCCCAATAGCTGTATTGATCCATTAGGTCCTGTAATTTCCAAACTATCAGTTCTGTTCCCTTGCAGAGTTCTCCGGATGTTCCAGACGGTTATGGCTACCACCAGCAATACACTCAGGTAAGTTAGGAAGGATGCCCAGACACTGGCCTTAAATAGCCATATCCGTGGACTAAGTGGTGTACATACGGTCACTTCATATTTCTCAACTGCCTTCACACTGATGTTCTCCAAACCTATGGAAAAAAGCATAGGCAGACCAGCAAGCAGGGAGGCTAGCCACAGGAAACAAATCCGTAAGCGCACCCTTGAGGACTGCTGTATGTAAAGGTTCAACGGTTGACAAGTTGCACGGTGTCTATCGTAGCTCAAAGATAGTACATTAAAAATAGTCGCATAACAAAGTACTTCCCAGAGGTAATAGAAACCAGAGCATCCGACAGCCCCCAGCGGCCAAGGGAACGGACTCCAGATACTACCATACAGCTCGGTTGGTATACCCAGTATCAGCTGCAGAATGTCACAACATGCCAAGCTACACATGTGATAAATAAGTGAGGCGTGTATGCTTCGCCCATCACGGATGCTCCTTAGTACCCTTATGACCAGTGTGTTCCCCAAAATTCCTGCCAGTAGCAGAAGAACATAAGCCAAAGACACTAAAGACTTGGCACAAACACCAAGCTTGACTGGTGTCTCAGGAGTAGCAGTCACAGGGGGCATTGGTATACCAAGGTCAGGGCTGGCAGTACATATATTAAATGCAATCACTTCTTTATAAGAGGCTTTCATGAAGGATTCCAATAATGGGCAATAGATTGAAGATTCACCAGGTGTAGCTTTGCTCTTCTACAGGTATCCAAATGTACTCGCCTCAATGGAGCATTGCATGATTCATCCTTAGCGTAGGAGGTTATCTGAAGATATATCTTCTATTGTCCTTCCGTCTTGTTTGTCAGTCAGTAGTATCGCAGGATGACACAAAATCCAAGTTCCTACAGAGTTTATTGTTCCTTCAATGTCTCCCCATCCATTCTCTTCTATTCCATGCTTCTTGATGTCTACTTGCTTTTAGCCGCCGCTCTTCAGTCTTTGCTAGTTACGTCTTGGATGTCAAGAATTTGTCCCCTTTTCTTTCATTTTTTTTTCATTCTGGCACCCTGCATCCCTCCTGTCTTCTTACTTCAGAGAGGGAATGACAGGATGTTAGTGTTCGGAGTGTCATAATGCAAAGTTGCTCGCTCGGTCACAGCTTTTAGGGATGGGTCTTTGGGTGGTCAGTGATGTCCAGGGATTTAATGAAGCTTTTCCATTTAGAAATTTTGTATTTGATTCTGTAATTAGAAACTTGCTTATCTATGAGATCCTCTACATCAAAGAGCCATATATTTGCACTGTTATGAGGTCAGATGGATGTACTATGGTCATAAGCAGATGCACATACCAGTGTTGGTAGACAGGACTTGGGGCAACTTGAACTTTCCACTGTCATTACTAATTACTTATTAACAGCTTGCTATCTATTCACGTCCTAATTAGTCAGCTCAGTTTCTATGAAGACGTTAATTGGTTAACTCTTTAGATGAAAATTGGCATGATCTTGGGGTAATTCATTGCCTAAGGCCGCGGTCACACGTTCTGCTAGCAGTCCGTTCATAGCAGGACACTAGTGCACAGGGGGCGGGCCTCGGCCCAAACACATATGCAATTCAGAGAAACGCATGAGATTGGGTTATCGAGCGCATGCGTTTCCCTGGAAAAGCATATGCGATCAGCCGAGGCCCGCCCCTGTGCACTAGTGTCGCATTATGAACGGACTGCTAGCTGAACCTGTAACCACGGCCTAACAAGCTCCCTTCCCCTGGTGGCAGCATGTAACTGTAGGATCGGTTAGTGCATGGTTAACTCTTTAGATGCCCACAGCCAAAGTCTTGTGTGACCGGTTGTATGGTCCAGTACATTGGTTAATCTTGTATTTATTAGGTACATAACAAAGCTTAAAAGGACACACCACTCTTTTCTTTGCATCGCCAGCGGCAGTCCATAACTATCATATATCAATGGTGGGATATTGATCGCATGGGACTGCCGCTTGCGATAGCAAGTAAAGGGTGGTGATGTCCTTTTTAAGCTTTTTGTTATGTACTAATATATAAAGATAAAAATGTTTGGCTATACAAGGTCTCAACAATTTGTTGTTCATGAATAGAGGGAAGAAACGAGTTCTCTTGTTGAGTTCCCTTATTGTTCCCTAGTTGTATTAACTCTTTAGATGCCACATTCATAGCTATCTGCCCTCATTATTTGGCTATTAAACCCTACCGGAGGCAAGGTCTGATAGGTTGCCTTTCAAGCAATCATAGGATAATATGTGGGACCAACTAAAAAGATAAATAAAGTTACAACATTTTTTTCAGTAAAAAAAATATAGTAATGCAGATCACCCTTCTTTATCTGTCTTCTCAAGTTTCCTCTCTTTTTCCTTTTTTTATACTTTCTTATTTTCAATTATTGGCTATCCAATAATATCCAATTAATTACTCTATGAGGTGGGATGCTAGTTTTCCCCCTTAAGGGGTTGCTGCCCTTTATTCTTATACGTATGATTAGTTTTTTCATGCCTGTCCATTGTTAGAATACTATTGTGTTTGTAGTCGAATACTGTCTCTATTCTTCCAATGAACATCTGCTTCTGGTGAGCATTGCATTATTATATTTGTATTTGTTATGACTTGCAATAAAACTCTTTTGAAAATAAAAAAATAAAAATAAAACATACATAAATAATTCATAAATAAATACACTAAAATTGTAAAGTGTAAACAAAACATATTTGGTAATGCAATGTCCATTAACACCTATGTTTATAGCAATATTTGTTCCCTACAGTAAAAAAAATACCTAAAATACACTAATTTTTGTTTAACCACTGCACATAAATGATAAAAAAAAAAGATGAACTCCATTTTGAAACCAAAAAGCACGGTGGCTGAGTGGGTAGCACTACAGCCTTGTAGTGCTGGGGTCCTGGGTTCAAATCCCATCCAAGTCAACATCAGCAAAGAGTTTGTATGTTCCTTCTGTGTTTGCGTAGGTTTGCTCCCACACTCCAAAAACATACTGATAGGCTAATTAGATTGTGAGCCCCATTGGGGACAGGGACCGATTTGGCAAGTTCTGTGCAGCACTGCGGAATCTGTGTGCGCTATATAAATAAAGAATTATTATTATTATTATTAATAAAAACGACAATGTGTTTGACAAAAAACAAGCCTAAACACAGCCTTGTGGAGTCTTGAAATCTGGTGATATGAAAACTTTTTCTTCTGTCAACAGTTTTCATCATACAAAAATTAAAAATAGGATTTAAAAAAATTATACAAATTTGTTCTCAAGAACCACCATTTTGGGCTCTGTACTACTGTTTCTGGCACAATGTAACAGTTCTGCAGAGGTGCATTGTATTGTCATTGTTAGTGTATAGATGCTTTATACATTGTTTATAGTTAACTATAGCACAGGCTTGGACACAGGGTGATTACCCTTAGTGGCTGCTGCTGGTAGGCCTGACATCCAGTCTGTGTTACATCCAACCTTCTAAAAACATATGATGTTACATATGAGGAATGTGGTATAATGAACCCTGTGAGTCTCTTGTCTATTCTCCCATTATAGAAATATGTACTTAAGTAAATAAGAGATAAGAGAATTTAGGATCCATAGAAAGTGCAGATTAAATTAAACATAGAAAGGAATATATACAGAAAAATTGTAAAGCAATTGTAGAGCAAACGCGACTGATTGTAGGTCCTTTCCCACAGGCCCATTTTTAAAGATGCGGGTCACATATGGTGGGGCATATATAGAGACAAAACTGGGAAACAGATTAAGAAGCCGTGTATCCCCACCCGTAACAAGTCATTGTTTAAATGGGTTTTTTGACATGAACACAGGATACTTCCTGTGATGAGATGTCCACAGATCATTAAAACGAGGGGTCCGATGGGGTCCCACGTACCTCCGACCATTCTGCTCGGTTAATCAATATGAAGCTGACAGAGATCGGTGAGCGCGGTGCTCGGCAATTTCCGTCAGATTCATAGAGATTAACGGAGCAGAACGGTCATGCGCGGCCATCTGCTCCATTACTCTAACAGAGCGACAAGGGTCGCATGGAGTGGGCTCGCGGGCCGAGCCCTCTCCATAGCCGGTAAGTCTTTGCTGCATATTGCAGCAAAGGCTTATCGGTAACATCCGCGATTGGTGCCTGCACCGATCACGGGTGTTTTCCTGCAGATCGCCGCCGCCATCTTTCTGAGGATCGTCGCTCCCCATGACGTCATCGGGGAACGGCGATCCGTCGCCATGGTAGCTTCGGGTCTCACGAAGACCCGAAGCTACTTCGGGTTAACCCATTCATTACAATGTGCTGTCAGCACATTGTAATATATGGGAAGTAAAATCCACATATACTGCCATACTGTAGTATGGCAGTATATAATAGGATCGTACAAACACCCTTAAGTTAAAGTACCCTAGGGAGTCTGAAAACTAGTAAAAATAAAACTTAAACAAAAGTTAAAAAAAAGTTACAAAAAAAACCCTAAAAATTCAAATCACCCCCCTTTCCCTAGAACTGATATAAAATAAAATAACAGTAAAATACATAAACACATTAAGTATCGTTGCCCCAAAATGCCCGATCTATAAAATATGAAAACGGTTTTTCACTGCGTTTAGCCCGTAACGGAATTGAGCCCAAGTCGAAAATGGCACTTTTTTGCCATTTAAAAAAAATATAAAAAATTCTATAAAAAGGTCGTACAGTCCAAAAATGATAACATTGTAAACGTCATCAAAATCCGCAAAAACGGCACCACCCAAGCTCCATACACCAAAGTATGAAAAAGTTATTAGCGGCGCCAGAAATGGCAAAATCCCCCCAAAAAAATTTTGTACAGGAGGTTTTAATTATTTAAATATATATGAAACATTTAAAACCTATACAAATTTGGTACCTGTAATCATACCAGACCCAAAGAATAAAGTAGACTGTCTTGGGGCGATACAGTGAAATCCTGTAAATCCAAGCCCACAAAATACGGCACAATGCGTTTTTTTTTACCAATTTCACTGCATTTGGAATTTTTTCTCCCTTCCCGCTTCCCAGTACACGGTATGGAATATTATATACCATTACAATGAAATGCAATTTGTTACGCAGAAAATAAGCCGTAACACAGCTCCGTACATGGAAAAATAAAAAAGTTACATATTTTTGAATGTGGGGAGTGAAAAATGAAAACGCAAAAACGTAAAAGGGCTGAGGCGGGAAGGGGTTAATAAATCTGGGCCATTGTCTATTGGCCCCCAAATTATTTTGTCCCCTTTTCCATAGCCTTCATTAAAATGCTAGTTTTCCTGCCCCCTCAGACACTTATAATGCCTAGATTTCCGTGTCCAACCCCAACCTAAAACCATTTAATGCGCTTTGTTTCTTTGACCTGCCCACTCCCCTACCACAGGTCACTGGTCTTCTAACCCATTGCTTTGTGTAGCTATAGGATAACCCAAGCCTATTGGAAGAGGGCAGGTCAGTTCCAGTAGGCCCCTGGGCGACAGAGACTCAGGGGCCCCTTTGCAGTGAACTCGTTGTTGGCAATAAAATTTCAGAAACTAAAACAGTCTCCTGTTTCCTAGAATATTCCCTATTTTATCATACCAAACAGCCCCCTCATGGTTATTTTATATAATTCCCCCTCACACCCATGGATTTCTTATTTACAGATTTATATGGGCCCCCAGGAGCCCTGGGCCCCGGCACTTGCCCAGGTATGCCCAGTGCTGGCACCAACCCTGGAAGAGAGTATAATATCTTATGTCCTTTAAGAAGGGATAGACTCCAAAATCTGGAACTGTGGACTGTTGCGCTGAATATGGGATTTTTGGGAGGTATCCATAAAGCAACCAAAGCAATTGCTTGGGGAACTAGTTTAAATTGTCCCTTGCAGAATTCTAATACAGCATAAAACAGAACTTATGTGTAATATAAGTTTTTTATCGTTTTCCAAACAAATGTTTGGCTTTGGCCAAACTCCATCCTGCCTGTCTCATATTTATCTGTTGTCTAGTTAATTTTACCTACCTGCAGGCATGTTACTAGGAGAGGCAGGGCCCAATAACAAACTTCTGAATAGGGCCCCATACACTTACAACACTCATATATACACACACATTTATATACCTATATACATAAACATATAATAATTCCTTTATTTATATAGCGCACACAGATTACACAGCGCTGCACAGAGCTTGCCAAATCGGTCCATATAGTTCTTCACTCATATACACACATTTATACACACACACATATGCACACATACAGAGCATATACACATCACATATACACACACGTACAGTGCCATATACAGATGTACAGCATATATACACACACAGTATATATACATCATATACAAATCACAGATCCACACACATATACAGCATATATACATCACATAAATGTTATATACACATTATACTACACAATCTGCAGCGTAATATCTATATAATGGTCCATTCTTTAGGTACAGGTCAGATGATGGGGCCCCCTGACACTGCAGGCCCAATATCATCTGCTTTGGCTGCTACCACTGTAGTTACAGCCCTTCCTCAAGTTTTACTCTTGGCATCACAAAAGCTGGGGGACCCCTATTATCTCTTCTACAGACTCAGCTACCTACCTATTATCTATTTATGTCAACTTTGTGTCATATATTTATCATCTGTTTTATATATCAATCTATTTCACTATCTATCTACATATCTTTCTGTGTATCTTGGGGTTTCCAGTCTGGGTGACATTACTGCAGTCAGTGCTGCTATGACTTATTATCATGTTTCCTATGTCTCCCATTACACGCTACAATCAGCCAATCACCAACTCCGTTCAGAGATTGGCTGGAAGCTCCGCCCACACGTCGGCCCGTGCTGACAGCTCTGGTCACGTGACAGGGAGACTTCCCGGCGTTCTGTGCGAGCTAATCATGGCGGCGTCCATGAGGGTTGTGAGGGCGCTGGGTGATCCTGTAAGTAGAGGGTTAAATGAGAGGTAACACGTATAAAGTGTGATACATCCGGGGGAATTCATTACAGGGACAGGGCTGAGGGGGTAGAGAATGACTTACCTGGCGGGAGAGGTGTGACATGGCAGTAGCAGTGCACTGTGACACAGAGGACTTAGTGCTGGGACTTCTAGTTCTACACGAGAGACCTAAGTGGCCTAGAGCCTATATGTATATACACACGTGTGTCCCATCTAGAGAATAGCAGGATGCATTATGGACAGTGACAATGATCTCCTGGCATGCATGTCTCTACTGTGACATCAATGACATTGGCCTCTCTCAGGATCGTGCAGGATGATCCTGGTCAGGAATGTTTAGAGGAGCAGTTTACATACAATATATATGTGTCAGCGGCCTGTAAGCTATGGCTGTCACCATCCCCTCACAGGCTGGGAGTTGTAGTTTTCCCACAGTGGGAGAGCCATAGATCACATTCCTTAAACGCGGTCACCCTGAGGAAAACTCTGTGGGGGTCATTTTCTATGCCGGTGGATGAGCTGTTATCACAGAGAGTAATCAGAGCCATGTGATACCAACTCATGCACCTGTGTAACATCACATGACCAGGGAAGTAAATACAGATGCTTCCTATAGCAGGACAGCAAGCAGAGATCTAGAACACTGTCAGGAATTGATACAGAAACTATATTGGAAAATTGTAGAACTTTTCATTACATAAAGCACTTCAATTATTTGCTGAAAGTGGACAACTTTATGCCACCATTCATCTATTCACATGATCCATTTAAATAATTTCATATTTTAGTCACATTGTTTAAATTTACTAAAAAAAAACTTCGTTCTGGGTGTGTGCTTTTAGGAAAATGACAGGATTTGATCTATCAGCTAGGTTTGTTTACCTTAACATTGACGTTTCGATACATCATGGCGCTCTACACCACCGCCAAGTTAGACTGGTCTAAACACTGGCGGAGATCCCTTTTTGATATACTATGAGGCCGGTACCTCTGTAAATTTAGAACAACTTTCGATGGGAGAATTTTAAGACAGGTGTTTATTTCCCCGAAGCTTGTATAAGTGGAAGTCCCAGCATCAGACCTGCCTCAGCTATACTATAAACCATACCCCCAGGATCCCAGTACGATGATGCGTGTACTGGATTTCACAGCTTCATTGCACACTCTAGTTTTGTGAGTTCTGCTCAGTACAAGCTGCATTGGGCTGGGAAATGCATCTGCACACACAGATCAGCCTTCCATTAAAGGGTCCTAAGACTACTTTTAGAGGAACAATGTTTTGGCTACCAGCACACTTGTGCTATTCCTGTGCCATAAAACAACAGATCAGTTTCTGGGCCGGTGTGTCATCACAAAAAAATGGAAGGCTCCAACGATGTGGGCTTTAGCCTTTGAAGGGTCACATGATTGTGTTAACCGATAAACTGATCCACCAAATCCAAACAGTACAAGATCATCCATGTGGCATCCATATTTTACTATTCCCATAGACTTCCATAGGACCTGCTTTATACAGCCTCCACACAGATCTGCGTAACATCTGTCCATTGAAATTATGTCAGTATGTAAAAAAAAATGGTAATAGTTTGTGTGAACAAAAACTTGACTGGATATGTCCGTAAAATAACTAAATATCAAAATTGAACAAGTTTTCCTCCCCCCTGAGTGCATCTGTTTTTCTTTCCCTGTGCAACAAGACATAATTCTATATTTTTTGCTTGAGATTGACTATTTTTCTGGCTATATGTTGACTACAAAAATGTTTATGACCAGAAGGAACTTAAGGGGTTATCCGGGTTTAAATTTTTTTTTATGTCCGGGCTGGGAGGCTAGTTAAAAACTAATAAACATTGTACTACCCCCCCGGCGCTGCCGTGTCCCCGCCGCGGTCCCTTCGATCCGTCCCCTGTTTGTTTACAGGGCACGAAGCCGCGCACAGGGAGCTTCGGTCCACGATGTGGACGGCTCTCTCCCATGCGTCCCTATCTTCAAGCGTTGTAAGCGCCTGAGAGATGGTGCGCATGGAGCTTCCGGTCGGGGACCGAAGCTCCCTGTGCGCCGGTGTAATGAAACCGGCCACAGAGAAGACGGGCCGCGGCGCGGGACATCGGCAGCACGGAGGAGGTAAGTACATGTTTTATTATGTTTAACTAGCCCTCCCCACCCGGACATAAACAAAATTTAAACCCGGTACCCCTTTAACACTAGAGGTTTCTAAAGCTGAGCCACAGAGATAAGCTGTGTAATCATGATGAGTTATTTCAACTTATTATATTTGTTCTCATGGCTCCTTCCTTCTAAATTTAACTTATAAAATTATGCAAATGAACCACAAGGTTTCTGGGGGACTTTACAGAGCCCCCTCTGTGTGTGGTTTAACAGGCAGTTACACTGTGCAATGAGCACTTCCCTCACTCCCACTGTGTGCTCAGACTTTTCTCTGCTGCAGTGATTTTCTCTGAGCGTTGAGGGATCAGAGGGGAGACATGTGTAACAACCTGTGAAGCAGCACACCGAGGGGGGCGTATTAGCATAATTTAAAACATTTAGAAGTAGTAGGCCATGGATACCAAATAAGAATTACCATAGTCACAGTGCCTGGATCATGAGTAAGTGTCATTGGTTTATCATGATGTAACAGTTAGATAATAGGTCTGTTTTTACACAGCATTGTCATTCTTTTTATCTTTTAGGCACTCCTGCTGCAATTCTCAGTCCTACCCGTTGCTTTTGCCTATCTCGTTATTCCTGCAAGAACCAAGAAGAAATGTTTAATGCGCCTTTTACAAAAAAAACTTACAGTGGAGGAGATGACGAAAAAAGCCAAAGCGGCTGGAATTGTGTGGCCACAAGAAACCTTAGAACGTCCTATTAACATCTCCTGCACAGGTACGAACTCAGTCTAGTACGGGGCAGTCTTGCCATAGACAAACACCTCAAATAGTGGATTTTGCCCTGGCTAAAGCCACATTTTGGAGAGATTCCATGAATTTTTATCTATGTTAGAACATCAACCCCCAAGATGAAAGATTGTATGCAAATGAGCCTAGGGCTCTAGGCTTCATTAACACCTATGAGCCTGGAGCCCTCAGGCTTTTGCATACAGTCCTTCATCCAGGTGGGAGATGCCCTTTAAACATTGATGGCTTGGTCAAATACTCTTTGGCATCATGGGGAGGCTCCAAGTTTCATCTTCCTACAATCATTGGACATCTATTGGTGCCTAAACTTTGAAATGCACCCCACACGGGGTGCTCCCCAGTCAAAGGGGGCCAGGAGCGGGGGGCGCAAGGGCAGAGGGGGGGAGGGGGGAGGGGGGGGGGGGGGGGGGGGGGGGGGGGGGGGAGGGGGGTGGGGGGGGGTGGGGGGGGGGGGGGGGGAGGGGGGGAGGGGAGGGGGGGGGGGGGGGGGGTAAAGAAACGCGAAAAGATAACAGAGAAAAAAATAAAAGGAGGGAGAAAAAAGGGTCGTAATCAAACAGAAAAGTAGAGAAAATGGGGGGTAAGGAGTTAATGGAGAAAATTGAAATAAAGGGTGGAGGGAGAGAGAGGAACGATGGGCGGAAAACGTACGGAGAAAAAGAAGAAAACAAGTATAAAAAAGGAGGGAGAAGGAGAGGGGAGAAGTGGACAACGAAACGAGGGAAGATAGAATGGGGGAAACAAGGGGAAGGGGGTCGAAGGGTCATGCGGATGGCGGTCTTTGGAGGAGAAAAAGAGTTACGGGTTCGGGTGGAAATCTGGCATGAAGATACAACAGGGCCACAGGAAGGTGGAGAAGAGAGGCGTGTTCGGATTCGAACGATCAAAGGTAAGATCAAGCAAATTGAGATAGAGTGAAGGGACAAAGGAGGAAAGGAGAATGGGTGGCAAAGGAAGGCACTCTCCATGGGATAAAGCGAGGGGGGCGCCCCTAGAGAAGAAGAACTAGAAAGGCGTGGGCAGGGGGATGCAGAAATAATAATTAGAATAGGAAGAAGGTGAAAAGCAGAAGGAGCGAAAGTAGGTAACAGGTCGCAAAAGGAAGGCTCAACCAAGCGCCTGTGGGAGGGTTATTCGGAAGAGAGCTAGATTGGAGTAAAAAAGTTAAGAGAGCCGGGTGGGCGACAACACCGGAGGAAGGGTGTAAAACGGGTTTTCGGCCGGTGATGTGAAGATAGAAAGATATTGGGCATTCATCGATATGAGTCGGTTATCTCAGGTCAGGTGGAGCTGCACTATAAGAAGCAAAGAAATCTGGGGAGATCAGGCAGGGAAACAATTCACGGAACATGCTTTACTGAAATCGAAAACGCGAAGGTTATAAGGGCCATAGAAGGGAAGCGGAGGAACGAGTTGAATAATGCCCTTACGAGGAGTCCACCTAGTGAGGGAGCTGAAAATATATAAACCCAGGTAATAAAATAAGGAGTACGAACGGACAAGGGGAGTAGGATGCAAAGGACGAGATATGATAAGGGTTGATAGAGTGAGAGTATATGATGGAAAGAGTGAGGGTAACAAAGTTAAGAGGGAGAAGCGTAAGCGGGGAAACAGGGAGAAAGATGATGGTAGGAGGTAGAGAAGATAAGAGAAGAGAGGGTAAGGTAACAAAGGTGGGTTGTGAGGATTAACAAAAAAGTCAGTAAAGCACGAATCAGAGTAGAGGGTGAGTGCTGCAGTGTGAGTGGGGGGAGGAAAGGGGGGAAACTCAGTCGGATCGAATAGGGAGGAAACCAAGTTGGGGGGGGGGCGAGGGACGGTGAGGAAAGAATGCGAGAATGTAAGACGTGAGGGTATAAATGGGATAGGGAAAATGCTCGTGGGCTGAGAGAAAAGGTTAGTTAATTCGGAGGGGAGAAAAGGACTAAGGGAGGAACAGATAAAAAATGGGTGGAGAGAAGGGTGTGTTACAAAACGGGGGTAGGAGGATGGCGGATGTAAAATCATGATGATGTGGGCGGACGGAGAAAAGAGGAAATACCTAATGAGCGTGACAGGTGTGGGGGTCGTAAGCGACACTGGCGAGAGGAAGGAAA
Organism: Engystomops pustulosus; assembly: GCA_019512145.1. Lineage (NCBI taxonomy): Eukaryota > Metazoa > Chordata > Amphibia > Anura > Leptodactylidae > Engystomops > Engystomops pustulosus. The sequence goes on from CM033646.1 coordinate 35,160,047, forward strand.
GCTGAAGGGGGTCGAAAGCAGCAAAGGAAAGGCGAACTGGCTTGTTAGAAAAAAAGATACCGAAAAAATGCGGGCGTCAGCAGTTTGGCGGAGGGGACTCGACGCGTTAGGAACCGGGCAGCGATGGAATGAGCTATTCGCTACGATCCCAAAAGGAAAGGGGACTGGGGATGAAGTAGGAAAAGGAGTATACTAGAGCGACAGAGGAGGACTGGAAGGAGGCAAGGGATGAGGAATAAGAAAACGCGAAGGAAAATGTGTAGAAGGGAGGGAGCCAGACGCTGAGTTCTCCCGAGTAGAAGGAAAGATGAGGGGAGGTCGACAGTAAAGCGGCCAGTGCAGAGGGTACGGGAAAGGACTACGCAGGGGGTAGAGTGGGAGGACCCGCAATTTGAAGGTAAAGGGTACGGTCCGGGGAGCAAGCACGGTAGCAATGCGAGAGAATAGAGCGTTATCAGAAGCGTAGCGTGCTGCCCTGGGCACAGGAAAGCCAAATAGAAAGCAAGATCCGAGTAGTAGTGAGTTAGTCAAGGTGGGATCAAAGAAAGATGTTGAAAGATGCGGGGAAGAGTGAGTAGCGGTCAGGGAGGCAGCGGTGGGCAGGGAAATAGCTAGTGGGTGCAAGGGGATAAGCAGGACAGGGGAGGTGCGACGAAGGATTCCTGATCGAGAACTATTGGGAGAGAGTTAAGTGAGGAGGAGGAAAAGGAATCAGCGTGAACAACAGCCTTTTTTCTTCGTCCTATGGCTATTTTCTAGCCAAGTCATGAAGCACACTACTATGCCAGTATGAGATGACGCTGAGTTATTAAACAAAAACGTAAATAAAAAGGAATGGCAGACTGGGCCTAATTGAAATCCAACCCCTAATAAATTTTCCCACTTCGGTCTTGGGCAATGGATATGTGCGTCACTAAGCGCGAAACACAAAAGAGACGGTCGCAAGTCTCACTACAATTGCTCACAATTTGCTAGTAGATCACTGCGCAAGTACAGCCACACAGACAACTCAGAAAATCCAATATATATAACCAGCACTGTAGGCGTAAGTAAGGAGAAGCCGTTTGGATTCTCCATATGGCTATTTTCTAGGCCAAGTATGAAAGACACACTACTATGTCAAGATGAGAATGACGCTGAGAAATATAATTAAAAAAATAAGCCTTAAAATAAACTGAGGAAATTGCAGACTGTGCCTAATTGAAATCCACCCCTAATAAATTTTCCCCTTCGGTCCCGTTGCAATGTGATATGTGCGGCACTAAGCTCAAAAACACAAAGCGGTCGGCAAGTCTCACACCAATTGCTCACAATTTTGCTAGTAGATGCCCTGCAGCAAGTACAGAAGCCACCAGCAGATAACCTAGAATCAAATATATATACGTAACTGTAGGCGTATTAAGGGCCTGTTTGGATTCTCCTATGGCATATATTTCTAGCCAAGTCATGAACGCAACACTACTATGCCATATGAGATGAGACGCTGCGTTATTAAACAAAATAAAAAATAACGTACAATAAAAAAGGAAATGTCAGACTGTGCCTAATTGAATCCACCCCTAATAATTTCACACTTTTCGGTCTTTGCAAATGGATTAGGTGCGTTTCACTAAAGCCGCAAAACACAGCGGCTCGCAAGTCCTCACTAAAATTGCTCAGCAATTTGCTAGTAGATGCACTGCAATCAAGTACAATCCACCACAGATCAACCCAGAAATCAATATATAATAACGCGACTGGTAGGCGTAAGTAAGCCGTTTGGATTTCCTCCTATGGCTTTTTCTACCAAGTATGAAAGCACACACTATCCAGATGAGATGACGCGATTTATAAAAAATAAACGTAAAATAAAAAAGGAATGGCAGAGAGGACTGTGCCTATTGAAATCCAACCCCATAATAATTTTCCCACTATCGTAAAGGTCTTTGCCCTGGATATGTGCGTCACTATAAGCGCAAAACACTCGGTCGCAAGTCTCACTAACAATTGCTCAAATTTGCTAGTAGATGCCTGAGCAGCAAGTAACAAGCCACCCTCAGAGCACCCAGAAATCAACTATATATAAACGCTACTAGAATAGGCGTAAGTCAGAGCCGTTGGATCTCCTATGGCTATTTTCTAGTCCAAGTATTAAAGCAACTAACTATGGCAAGAATGAGATGACGCTGATTTATTAAAAAAATAAACGTAAAATAAAAGGAAATGGCGACTTGGTTGCCTAATTGACATCCAACCCCTATAATTTTCCCACTCGGTCTTTGCAATGGTATGTGCGTCACTAAGCGCAAAACACAGCGTCGGCAAGTCTCACTAACAAATTGCTCACAATTTGCTAGTAGATGCACTGCAGCAAGTACAAAGCCACCAGCGATCACCAGAATCAATATATATAACGCTACTGTAGGTAAGTAAGGCCGTTTGGATCTCCTTGGCCTATTTTATCATCGCCAAGTATGAAAGACACCTACTATTGCCAGATGAGATGGAACGCTGAGTTATTAAACAAAATAACGTACATAAAAAAGGAAATGGAACTGTGCCTAATTGAATCCAACCCCTAATAATTTTTCCACACTTCGTCTTTTGCAAGGATATGTTCGTCACTAAGGCAAAACAAAGAGCGTTCGGCGGGAAGTCTCACTACAATTGTACTCAACAATTGCTATTATATGACACTGCAGCCAGTACAGCCAAACCACAGATCAACCAGAAATCAAATATATAACGCTACTGTGGCGTAATTAATCCGTTGGATTCTCCTATGGCTATTTTCTAGCAAGTAATGAAAGCACATACTATGCAAGATGAGATAGACGCTGAGTTTATTAAAAATAACGTCAAAATAAAAAGGAAATGAGCAGACTGTGCCCTAATGAAATCCAACCACCTACTAAATTTTCCCCACTTCTCGGTCTTTGCATGGTTTTGCGTCACTACAAAGAAGCGCACAACACAGCGGGGAATCGCAAGTCTGCACTAACAAATTAGGCTCACAATTTTGCTAGTAGATGCACTGCAAGCAAGTACAAAGCCACCAGCAGATCAACCAGAATCAAATATATAAACCTACTACTGTAGGCGTAAGTAAGCCGTTTGGATTCTTCCTCCCGATGGCTATTTTCTAGCCAAGTATGAAAGCACACTATCTATGTCCAGATGAGATGTGACGCGGAGATAATTAACAAACTAACGTAAAATAACAAAGTAAATGGCAGACTGTGCCAATTGAAATCCAACCCTAATAAATTTTTCCCACTTCGTCTTTGCACTGATATGTGCGTCACAAGCTCAAAACACAGCGTCGCAAGTCCACTACAAAAATTGGCTCACAATTTGCTAGTAGTGCACTGCAGGCAAGTACTAGCCACGAACAGCAGATCACCAGAAATCAATATATATAAAGCTACTGTAGGCGTAAGTTAAGCCTTTTGGATTCTCCTTGGCTATTTTTCTAGCCAAGTATGAAAGACACACTACTACTATGACCATATGAGATGACGCTGAGTTATTAAAAAATAACGTAAAATAAAAAGAAATGGCCGAACTGTGCCTATTGAAATCCAACCCCTAAAATTTTCCCCACTTCGGTCTTTGCAATGGATTAGGGTGCGGTCACTAAGCGCAAAACACAGCGGTCGCCAGTCCTCACTACAAATTTGCTCACAATTTGCCTATAAGCACTGCAGCAAGTACAGCGCCCGCAGATCAACCAGAAATTCAAATATAATATAACGCTACTGTAGCGTAAGTTAACCGTGTTGGATTCCTCCTATGGCTTATTTTCTAGCCAAGTATGAAGCAACTATCTTCATATGGATGACGCGAGTTATTAAAAAATAAACGTAAAATAAAAAAGGAAAGGCACTGTGCCTAATTGAAATCCAACCCCTAATAAAATTTAACCCCCCACTTCGGTCTTGCATGGATATGTGTTCACTAAAATCTCACAACACAGCGTTCGGCAAGTCTCACTACAATTGCTCACCATGTGCCTATTAGTATGGCAACTGCAGCAAGTACAGCCACCAGCAATCAACCAGAAATCCAATATATATAACGCTACTGTAGGCGTAAGTAGACCGTTTGGATTCTCCTATGGCTATTTTCTAGCCAAGTCATGAAAGCACACTATATGCCAGAATGGATGACCTGAGTTATTAAACCAAATAAACGTAAAATAAAAAAAGGAAATGGCAGACTTGTTCCAATTGAAATCCAAACCCCCTAATAAATTTTCCACGAAAAAAAAAGAAAAAAAAGGAATAAAAAAAGAACATCTTTGCAATGGATTGTGCGTCACTAAGCGCAAAACACAGCGGTCGCAAGTACTCACAATACAACAAATTGCTCACAATTTTTACTAGTATATTCGACTGCAGCAAGTACAGCCACCAGCAGATACAACAGAAATCAATATATATAACGCTACTGAGGCGTAAGTAAGCCGTTTTGGATTCCTCCTATGGCTATTTTCTAGCCATATGAAAGCACACTACTATGCCAGATGAGAGACGCTGAGTTATTAAACAAAATAACGTAAAATAAAAACGGAAATGGGCAGACTGTGCCAATTGAAATCCAACCCCTAATAAATTTTTCCCACTTCGGTCTTTGCAATGGATTGTGCGTCACTACTCGTCAAACACAGCGGTCCGGCAATCTCAACTACAAATTGCTCCAATTTGCTAGTAGATGGGCACTTCAGCAGTACAGCCAACCAGCAGAATCAACCATCAATCAATATATATAACGCTACTGTAGGCGTAAGTAAGCCGTTGGATTCTCCTATGGCTATTTCTAGCCCAGTATGAAAGCACACTATATGGCAAGATGAGAATTACGCTGAGTTATTAAAGAAATAAACCGTAAATAAAAAAGGAAAATGCGAACTGTGCCTAATTGACATCAAACCCTAATAATTTTCCCCAACCTTTCGGTCTTTGCATGGATATGTGCGTCACTAAGCCAAACCGCGGTCGCAAGCTCAACTACAAATTGGGCTCACATTTGCTAGTACGAATATGCACTGCAGCAAGTACAGCCACCAGCAGATCCACAGAATCAATATATATAACGCAGCCTGTAGGCATAAGTAAGCCCGTTTGGATCTCCTATGTCTATTTGCTAGCCAAGTATGAAGCACACTACTATGCAAGATGGTGACACTGTATTATTAAAAAAATAACGAAATAAAAAGTAAAGGGCAGACTGTTCCTAATTGGAATCAAAAACCCTAATAAATTTTCCCACTTTGGTGTTGAGGTTGATATGTGTTGTCACTAAATCTAAACACAACGGTAGCCAGTCCCTCCCCCCTGCAAATTCCTCACAATATGGTATAGCTGCAAATAAAAAAAAAAAAAGAATATAAACGTTATGTAGCCCCGAAAAATGGCTGTTTGGGTTCTTGGAGAATCACTCCTGCCTAACACTATTCTAATAGAACTCCTAACGCTTTCCCCTGACCAGCAGCGCTCTCTCCCTAGCTGCATCCCAGACCAGAATATCCGAGCATCGGCGGGCAGCGGCTAGTCTTATCCCGGGTCACCTGAATCTGCCGCAACCTGCTATCGGACGTGTAAGGTTACCACGTCATGCTGGGTGGAGTGCAGAGTCCTCCTGGCTTTTGATTGGTCTGTTTGGCCCGCCAAAAAGCAAAAAAAAAACGGCGGGAGCTGCCATTTTTCTGAGCAAGGGCAAGTATTCGTCCGAGCAACGGCGTTTCGAGTACTCTAAGCCTCGACCGAGCATCAAGCTCGGGACGAGTTGTTCCTCATCTCTACTGATAATGAATAACTGCTGGTTTATAAATTATTGGATTTTCCCTACATAGGGGATAGCATAGAAAGAGAGGGATGTTTTTTTGTTGGGTAGGTTGGATGGGGGAAGGATGATAAAGGGTAAAAGTAGTAATAAGAAGAAAAAAGAAAGAGGATCACATGTTGCTATATCGTTATTGTATGCCCTTTGTTTTAATGTATTAACTTTAATATATAACTTTAATATATTGTCATTATGAATAATGAATTTAAATAAAAGTTAAAAAAAAAGATGATCAAGTAGTCTGTGCCAATGGTGGCAGACAATACGACTGAAATGCACAGGTCAAGCCTATTTGAAGAACATACTTTCCAAAACCAAGCATTCATATTGCATTTAACACAATAAAAATTGGAAAAATTAATATTTCTGCCAGATAAGCTCTCAGTTAAAAGTAATCTTGCCTTTATGGGACATTGCTCTGTGGGTGGGAGTCCAAACAGCAAAGTTATACAAGGAGTCCCTAAATCCCATGGCAAGACTTTGTTCTTAGTCTGGCGCTGTTATCCTGCAGGGATGCTGGGACTCCTTGCATCATAGATAACTTTGATGCTTGGAGTTTTTCCCCTTTGGGCAGAGTTCTGTGCATGAAATGTGGCCACCATATAGACCATGTCTCATAGAGCAAACATTTTTTTGTGAATGTGAATTTGGAGATTTGTGCGATAGCATGTGCTAAACCCTCAGGGAATTATACAGCACAGATTATATATATTATTATATATATATAGGAAATATATAAATATATAGTGTTAAAGCTCTTTAATGCAGTCATGGGGGTCATTTATCTATCTCCTGTTTTGTTTTAGGTTGGTTTTGCCTGTCCTTTTTTCCATCTGGCTACTTGGTATTTATCATTACTGAGGATGAGCGAGCACTAAAATGCTCGGGTGCTCGTTATTTCGAGAACCGAACTTTTCCTGATGCTCGAGTTGCTCGTCTCGAAGAAACGAGCCCATTTAAGTCAATGGAGACTCGAGCATTTTCAAGGGAACCATGGTTCGGGAATAAAATGTGTTATTTAATTGAAAAAGATTTCTCTGATAATTTAGCAGATTTTGAAACATCTGCAATCTATTCTTCAACTGTTTCCACGCGTATATTATCTCCCGACAAGTTAGAACAGTGTGAAGAACAGTGAGAATAGAATAAAAACAGTGAACATAGGATCATTTAATTGAAAACACGTGAAGATAATTGCGATGTTCGGCACATCTGCTTACTTGTCTGGAGATACGCTGTCCCGGGATCCGACTACACTCTTCTTCCCCTGAAGTCTCCCCGATGTCTCCCTAGCTGCCCGATGTCTCCCTGCTGCCCGATGTCTCCCTGCTTCGCGCGATGGTCTCCCTGCTGCGCGCGCTGTCTTCCTGCTGCCCCCCGATGTCTCCCTGCTGCGCCCGATGTCTGCCTTCTGCGCCCGATGGTGTCTTGCTGCCGCCGATGTGTCTCTGCTGCGCCGATGTGTCCTCTTCTGCAACCCGATTCTCCTGGTGCGCGATTCTCCCCTCCCTCTGCCGTTCCGCGTGTATCGTCCGACAAGTAAGTCAATGTTGTCCGAACACATCTGTACTCTATCTTCACTGTGTGTTCTCACTGTGTTTTTTCACTTAATGATCCTGTGTCACACTGTGTATATTATTCTATTCTTCATTGTTCTTCCTGTGTTTGTTTAATTACATGCTCGATCTTCGCGCAGGGGAATACTCTTCCGGCAACGAGACGTTTCGAGTACCTTAAATACTCGAACGAGGCATCAAGCTCGACGAGTATACTCGTCTCACTCTAATCATTACCAGTTTTTTCCTTCTTTTTTTTTGTCGCAGCAAATGTCCTTCAGGTCATTCTTTTTCATTCACTAAGATTTCCTAAGAACAGTTACTCCTGGATTTTTTGCGCCAAAAATGATGCGAATTTTAGACAATTTGAAAGGATAAATGTCATTGTGCGACACACTTAGCACATCCGGGATAGAAGGTAATGACCCTGACGATACACACAAATGTCCGGTGGACTTCAGTGCAGGACTCCCCCAAACAGGGCGCAAAATTGCAATACGGCCAAAAAAGAAAAATAAGATCAATAACCCCATAGTGTTGATGTCTATACTTCATTGTAACTACTAAAGCTGAAGACCACCCGTTGTATATGGTAGATGGATAGATCTACAATTTTAAAACATAATGGGGCAGATTTATCCAAGCAAGTCTGAAGTCAGAAATATTTCCAATTGCCATGGCAACCAATCAACAAAGCTCCCCTTTACAATATTCATGAGGCACTGGTGAATGAAAAGCGGAGCTGTGTATTTGTTGCCATGGGCAACTGGATATTCTGACTTTCAGACTGCTTGATAAATCTTGCCCAATATATCTACTATCTACTAGCTATACCCCAATTAATCCACAATCTGTCTCCCGAGTGGCAACAGAAATGTAATCCATGATGACTCTCTAGTGAACCTCTCTATGTACTAGATCTATGCGTATTTCAGACCATACGTTTTAATCGCTTTACTGTATTGCTATTCCACTCTTGCAATGGTAAATCATAAAATTGTAATACAGTAAACAGATGGTACACATAAAGTAAACCTGTCATGGAAACCACACAACCCACACCTTTTTTGTAGGACATAACAGCACACAATAATGTCCTAGTATAGTCTGGGAGTTTCCAGCATTACTCTCCGGAGTGATATGGGCAGAGTCCATGCAAGGCAAAACAAACTTGGGGGCAGTGCAGAAATTAGATCAATTGTGACAGACTTATCTTAGAGACATTAGTAAAGCCATGAGGGCTGAGGGACAAGGTGACGCTCCCCAGCCCTTTTGAGACTCCTCCAGCAGGGGTGTAACCTACCAGTGGGTAGCAGCCACAGCAGCCACTATGGGGCCCACATGTTCGTGGGCCCCTTCATCAAACCTGACTAAAGAATGGATGATGTGCACCATTAATATACATATCTGCCTGCACATTGTACGAGCTTATATGTATATAACATATGTATAATTCTGTATAAATGTGTATTTATCTGGATGTGTATATGCTGTATGTCTATATGGTGGTGTATAAAATTGTATGTGTGTACATCTGCTTGCGTCTGTATATGGCCTGTAATGTGATTTGTGTTAAGAATGTTTAAATATGTGTGTACGAGCAATATAAGAACTGTAGTTATATGTATATAGCTATATAAATGTGTGATATATATATATATAGAAGTGTTAATATGTAATATTTTTAACCGGGAGCGAGGCACCATCAGAATTCCCTTCTATTGAGGCTCATGCCTCTCATAGTCAAACCCCTGCTTCTCGTTATTTGTATTTAGTTGTCAAAGTCTTTTTTGTGTAATCCTAAAGTATCATTCTGAACCTGTCCTTTTCTTCATGACAGTTGGTTATGGTTTTGGGCCTAAATTCTCATCACAGGTTCCCATTATTTTTCACCTATCCTTTCGAATGGCTTTCAGTCTATGCGCTGTCTGTATATACACGAGGGTAACCCTATTTCTTGGTCGTTAACATAAATATATATCAATACAAATACCCTTCAAGGTTTTAGGCTTGTTTCCCAACCCAATCCAACTTGTATTGACTTCATGGGGTTCACCACCATAAGAGAGCCTCAACTTGTAATAAAGCCCCCCCAACCCTATGCAAGATGCGCCCTTTTACACTAACTTTCCTGACTACTTAAGTCCCTCAACAATATAAGGAAACCCCAAATTACAGATTAAAAATACCCAATTCTTTACGATTACTACAAAAAGTATCTTGCTATTTCTTCAGAAACTTGGTTCTTTAAGGCTACACGCAGAGACTTATTGTTTAAAATTGAATATACAAAAGTACAGTGACACATATAAAACCACATTGACATTGTCAAAAGGTTATAAAACATAAAACATATGAATGCATACACTGAGGTTGTAAACAAATTAAAAAATACAACTAATAGACCTACTAATGAAATAGTAGCAGCACGCGTTAGGTGTCAGTTAGAAATCGTTTTGGGCGCTCCGGGTGACATATATTGCTGGCTATGGATGAGTTTATAAAACATAAACATCTAATGCATGACATCAAACAGTTGTAAAATAAAAAGGGATTTAACTATAGACTTACATAATGAAATAGTAGCAGCACGCTGTGAGAATGTCAGTTAATCAACTCTTTTTGGCAGCCTACCAGGGTGAATTTATTGCTTGGCTATGTATCTGGCTCCTAGATGTGAATTTAATTATTAGAAGGAAGAAGAATGGAAACAATTACCTATGACAATATTTCATACTTTTACCACCGTGGCTATAACTTTAGGTTTGTTTAAAAAGAAACAGTTAAGGATTTGCACCCTTCCTGTACCAGATTTCTTCAGACATATTTCCTTGTTTAAATCAATTATGAGCCCATGCTCAGATAATTACCATTGATGTCCCTATCAAAATTCAAATATAATATACTGCCTGTATAAAGGAACATGTTAAACCAAATTTTTTAGTAAGTATTCAATAAATTATGTATGCTGGAGCTCACACTAAACAATAAACATGGAAGGCCCCAACAGACATCTAAGTGTCAAAAAACAGGCTTGGATATATGAGAACACTACTTCCATACAGTCATGATCTGCCTTTCTTGTAAATTTACGCGTGGATATTAGGAATCACATCCACCTCCCAGATATATCTATAGGCGAGTATTATGGAGTTCCTATAATTTTTTTTTATTTTTTGTAAACCTTGTGTTTACAGAGGAGGGCTCAACATATATATCCACCTAATATGGTATCCTACCATTTCTTAGTTTGTCAGGGGTAAATCAATATTTGAATGTTCAGTCTTCACCCCAAGGCATCACTTAACGTGTATTTACAAAAAGGAGATGTGTATGGTGGGCACAAAGTTTTCCAAACCCAATAGATAACTAACACTCTTCAAGATCTGTAGCAGGTGCACGAGACTGTGACTTGGTGGACATGTGATTTACCACTCTGATGATGTGTACAATTACACCTTCCCAATGACAACTATTTCCATCTATTTACACCTTATTTACACCTGACAGCGTTTCCTGCATTGCAGTTCATCAAGGTGGAATATATCATACACGATATGCCACTTGTCGTGGGTTTAGAATACAGTGCTTTAAGTATGTAACAGTTGATCACTGCCGCATCACTTCGTGCTAACATCTAATAGCAGTAGCGTTTCATTGGTCAGATGTCCAAGTGCACTAAAGTTAAGTGTTACTCATGATTATTTTGTTAGCCTATGAGCTGTGTCCTGCTGACTGACTATCTCTCCGCTCCCCTCTAAATTTCTGCTCTCACTGCCATTTCTCTCTCTAACTCTTAACAGCTTTAATTTCGCTCTCTGCCATAGTGGGAACGCTGCTGGTGCAGTCATGTGTTCTATACATGACATTACATTATCCATGTACTGATCCATGAGTTACATTCCTGTATTATACTCTAGAGCTGCACTCACTATTCTTGCTGCTGTGCAGTCACTGTGTACATACATGACATTACTTATCCTGTACGCTGACCCTGGTAATCCCTGTATTATACTCCAAGCTGCACTCACTATCTCTGCTGCTGGTGCATCACTGTAATACATACATGACAATTACGACATATCCTGTACGATCTGAGTTACATCCTTTGTTATACTCAGAGCTGCACTCACTATTCTGCTGCTGGTGCGTCACCTGTTACATACATGACATTACATCATCCTGTACTGATCCTGAGTTCATCCTTTGTTAACTCCAGAGCTGCACTCACTATTTCGGCCGGTCAGTCACTGTGACATACATGACATGACTTATCCTGTACTGATCCTGATTCATTCCTGTATTATAACCCAGAGCTGCACTCACTATTCGCTGCGTCTGGTGCAGTCACTGTGTACATACATGAATTACTTACCTGTACTGATCTGAGTTACATCAGTATTATACCCAGAGCTCACTCACTATTCTGCTGCTGGTGCAGTCACTGTGTACTACATGACATTACTTATCCCGTACTGATCCCCAGTTACATCCTATTATACCCCAGAGCTGCACTCCACTATTCTGCTGCTGGTGCAGTCACTGTGTACATACATGACATGACTTATCCTTTACTGATCCTGATTACATCCTGTTTATACCCAGCCATAACGCACTCACTATCTGCTGCTGGTGACAGTCACTGTGTACATACATGACTACTTATCCTGTACTGACTGATCCGAGTTACAATCACTGTATTATACTCCAGAGCTGCACTCACTATTCTGTCTGCTGGTGCAGTCCAATGTGTCACATACATGCACATTACTTCATCCTGTACTGATCTGAGTTACACCCTAGTATACCTCCCAGACTGCACTCACTATTCTGCGCTGGTGCAGTCACTGTGGTACATACATGACATTACTTATAATCCTGTACGATCCGAGTTACATCTGTATTTATCCCCAGAGCTGCACTCACTATTCTGCTGCTGGTGCAGTCACTGTGTACATACATGACACTTACTTTCCTGTACTATACACCTGAGTCTACTCCTGTATGATACTCCAGAGCTGCCCTCACTATTCTGCTGCTGGTGCAGTCACTGTGTCAACTAACGACATTACTTATCCTGTACTGATCCTGAGTTTACCTCCTGATATTACTCCAAGCTGCGCTCTCCAGCAGACTGGCTTCCTAAAGGTTATTCATCCGTCTCATCCTCTGGTGGCCAGACTAACACATCTTTGGTATCCCTACTCCCTCCAATCAAATTCTCATTCTACCACTACTCCCCCTCTCCCAAATCCATCCCCTCCCCTTGCGAACACACCCCTCGGCGGCACGTCCTTTCATGACCCCGATCCCCTATATCAGTCCCCCTCTTCACTCTCCCTCCCCAACTCCCCACAATATCGCCGACACTCCCTCAACCCAACGCGCATCCCCCACGGCTCCTTCCCACCCCCCACTCCTCCACCCCCCATCCAACCCCCCCCCGCCACCCCCCCTCATGCCTTCCCCCGCACACACGCACCCACCCGCCCCCTACACTAAGAATTCTCCCCCACCCCAGCCCACCCCAACAGCAGCATCCAAATGGCCAGATCACACCTACATCCACCCGCCCTCCGCCACTCACCCCCACCCCTGACCCCAGTCATCGTCCCTCTCTAATTCCCTCCCTCGGACCTGCCCGCGACCTCCGCCGCCCGGCAGGTGCCTCACTCCCTGCCCACCCCACCCATCCCTACGACCTCGCGCTCCCACCCCTAAGTTGCTCGTCCCCCTCCTCTTTGCGAGTTCGCTCAAAAAGCCGCCCCCGTCCCTCCTCCACCACGCCCACGCTACCCCCGTAGACCGCCCCGGCCCCCATCCCCCCCCCCGAACACACTCCGATCACGCTTCCCACCCCTCAGCATCCACCACCGACGCCCCGCACCGACCTAACTCCCCCTCCACTCCGACCCACTCAACGCATCTCCCATCTCCTCCTCCTCTTTTGTCTCCGTAGGTATACTGGAAGCGCTGAGCCAGCCTGATAATGATGGCGAAATAAAGGTCTGTTTTACACTTGTCCTTTGCCTCTCATATGGAACGATGACAAGTCGCTGCCAGAATACAAAAGTTCTGTATGGCGACACGCCGCTCTGACTCGCATTACACACCGTGAAAGGGGACCGATCATCTAACTGCCCCATCCCCGATACCAGCACTGCTGCATTAACAGGATGCCTGACCCCCATGAGCAACAATCCCCCCTATCCTCCCCCGATATGTGGAAAATGTCTGGAAATAACTATATGAATAATACCTAGAAGTTATACACAACATGTTTCTTCCTTCTTACATTCGGAAAAAAACAATTGCAGGAAACCGTCACATGGAGGCCGCTCTCATCCTGCTGGGCATTGGTTGGTCAAAGCCTCATGGGCGTGCACGTCTCCTTGACCCCTGCCCTCCACTTTATATAGATCACAAACATACACGACCCCAATCACAGACACCTCCCGACAGTGCCCCTTTCAACTATACAGACCCCAGACCAATTTATACAGCCAAAACCCCTCCCGGACCCCTCAACTATCCAGACCCCCCGACCATATTCAGAAACCCTCCCAAAGCGCGCCCTCACTATACAGACCCACACCATTATAACAGAGTCCTCCCGGACCCCTCAACCTAATACCAACCCAGACCCATACATACATCAACCTCCCAAAGCCCCCTCAAACTAATACAACCCCAGACCCATCTATACAAGTCCTCCCGGACCCCCTCAACTAATACAGACCCCCCGACCCATAATACAGCCATCCTCCCGGACCCCTCCACTAATCCAGACCCTCCAACACAACAAATCCAGACATATAAATACCCCATAACCCCCTCCCCCAAGCCCCCTCCCAAACTACCTCCACCAACGAACAACCAACCCCCCCCCCAACGACGGCCCGCCCCCCCCACCCCCACCTCCCAACCAACCCAGTCCCCAACCCACCCCCACAACCGCCCTCACACCTCCCCCCCCTCCAACCAAGCCAGCCCCCCGCCGCCCCACAACCAACCCCCAACACCCCCCACCCACTACAACCAAACACCACCCCGCAAACCACCCTAAACCCCGCCATCACCCCCTACACCCGCCACCCGCCCCTAGGGCAAAGCCCCCACCACCCCTCCCCCACACACACGCGCCCTGGCCAGCCCACCATTCCGCCGCTCGCCACCCGAGGAGCCCACCCGACCGCCAACCCCCCCACCGGCCGGGCCCGCCCCCCAAAGCCCCACCGTGCACCACGTCCCGCCGGGCTGCCCGCCCCCCTACAACTACCACCAGGCCCCTAACCACTACCCAGCAAGCCCGGCGACCCCCACCACCCAGCACCTCCCAAATCGACCCAGCCTCCCACCCCCGCCCGGCTCACGCCCAACCCCCACACAGTGCGGAAAAGGCCCAGCCCCCCCACAACCGAGGCCCCCGCGACGACTTACACCAACCCGCACAGATGAGACCGAGAGCGCCCCCCTGGCTCCGACGCAGACCACTACCACCCCGAATTATGACCACCCCCCCCCACCACCCTAGGCCCCAAACCCAAACCAGATACCCCTCCCTCCTCCCGCCAACCACGGAAAGCCCCGACCGCCTCCACCACCGCCTCCGCTCCTCCCAGCCCGGCCACCCAGCCGCAACCCGATAAAGCAGATCCGAGCTAACAAAATCCTAACGGCGCCGCCCCCCTCGGGCCAATCGCGACACCCCGGTACGAACCGATACAACGAATAAACAACCGGCCAAACGCTCGAACGCGCAACTCCCAAAATGGCAGGCGAACACACACGGCGTCCTAAAACATCACCCGCCCCAACCCGCACGCGAGCGCTCCGTACCACCCTCCCAAACCGAAGAGCAACCCCCCATCCCTGGGGCGCGCGGTATACCGCCCACACCACAACCCCTTCAATATATTTCTCAACCTGTTGTTCCGTACAAACCTGGCAGATATGTACCTCAGTGTATAAACGCATGTATCTACTCTAGGATTCCATTACAGGCTTTCAGGGTTATTTACACACAGGCTGCACACTTTATTACAATATGGGGCCCGGTAGGCTAAACGGAATTCCGAGGTGCTTTATTAATCTCATGCGGATCTCAGCTGCAAGAGAAGACACCAGAAATAATAAGATGTACAATTGTAAGTCCATTGTGAGTGTTTTAGGTGCAACAATTAAAAAGGTACTTAAAAAAACAAATAAAAAATAAAAACATAGTCCTGTGATCCCACACCCAGGTTGAGTCAAAAAGTAAATCTGAATTGTAGTAAGAGCGAAGATAAAATTGTACAAAAGCCAAGGGTCACTGTGTATCAGATGTACCCACCAGACCCTATTTATTACATAAAATAAAGCCAATCATGCAGGAAACACAGCTCCAGTAGCGGTTCTCTTCGATATCCTTCCCCTCCTACCCACCCCCTTCCCGCTTGTCAATAAAACAGAAAATAAAATGGCGTTTAATAAAAGTTTCCATGTCCTTGTGCATGAGTCCAATTGCCCAGGCTACAATGTACAGAGCAGGTCCTATTCCTGACAGTCTTTGTGGCATGGGGAATAGAAACCACAGCCGTGTCAAGTGAACCCTCAGGCACATGAAGTATGAGCCACCATATAAATAGATGATTTATTTTTTAACTTATAGCCTAACGAACCAGCGGAGGAATGAAAAAGAAAAAAAAAAAAACAAAAAAACAAAAACAACAAAACCTGCTGGATTCTACAACCCTCCACACCCCGCCAGGCCGCGCTGCTCACTCGCGATCCTTCCTGAGGTGACGTGGCCCCCCCCTTCTTAGTGCGGTTCTATGTCCCCCCCCCCGACAGCCCCCCCCCTCCACCCCGTCCCCTCTTCTTTTCCCACCCTTCTCTCCTACTCTCCCTTCTTGGAGACAGTTGGGAATTATATCTGTGAAATTCTATATTTTTGTTAATAACATTGAATTTGAAAGGATGTTATTTTGGTACCCTAGTAATTTAAGAATCTTGTCTTTGTGGGACTTGACCCCTTTTTAAGGTGATGTCCTCGAAGTGCAGGCACAAATAGCCACACAATTGGACACTCAGGGGTTAGCAGAGAGCATATTTCCCATAGCTAACCATCTAATCGTAACATGTCAAAATTGCATTATGTGCAGCTCATCCCCGTATTACTAAAGCAATCCTGCATGAAGATGGGTTATTCTGGAAAGAACGTAGCCCAAATTATGTGTGCTCAGGTTGTGTCTTATAGGTCCAGAATAAAAAAAAAAAAAAAAAAAAAAAAAAAAATAACTGTACTTCGGCCTTATCTGACTGTGAAGGGATGTGATGTCAGAATATAACAAACTGATGCAAACATATCAGGCTCTAACCCTCCAGGAATATTTAAGTCGTTCCACTTATTTCCATTCTGAAGTGCCGATGACCCCTAAAACTATATTGGATGGAAAACCTAATTCATAATCTACTTGCTGCGAACCACCGTAACCAAGGGGATTGAATCAGTTCCTCCATCCTGTACCTACCACCAACTAGAATTATGTCTATAAGCAAGGTGGATAAATATAACCTTTATTAAAGTAATTTTAAAAAAAAAACGCAATAATAAACAAACCACAATTAGAAAAGAGTAGCTCTCATCATATGGGCAGCATCAGGTAAGTCATGAACCATCAAACGGGATGCCCCAAAAAAGAGCTGCTCTCGGACAGCCATAAATTCTATCCTACATTAGATTGGATAATTCTGTGTGTGTAAGGTCTAACACAGTAGGAACACATTAGGAATAGCCGCTTATAGATCACATGCTAAAGTGAATAGATGGATAATCCGAGCTTTAATCGCAATAGATTTCACCACAAGTACCGTTTAAGTACAAAACACGTCAATACACTCAAAAGACCAGATGGCATGCTCTTCCCGTTCTATTTCAATACAATGTGGGAGGTGTGAAAAACAGTTTAGAGTAATCTTACCATTCTTGTCGGGTTCAGGTCAAAAACCAGTGTTTCCTAACTATATCGGCCCCGTATATAGCCCTAGCTCCGGAAATTCACCCCATCTCGGTACCCCACAAACATCCCAGTCACTCAGACAAGTACCTTCCCCCACCCTTTCCTTTGTCCCCCCTGCACCCCTCACCCATCGACTAGTTTCTGACTCTGCCACCAATCAGCGATCCCGACGCGTTTCCTCTGGACACTCATGCAGATTCAACAGGGGATAGATGTAAACTAATGCTATGTCTTGAGGTAGACACAATTATTCGATGATATAGCTGGTGGGAATAGATGCAGTGTCTCCTTTCATCTGTTCCCGGGTGTAATTGAGATACCCGGCATACTCGGACTGGCGCATCTGGGCAGGGTATGTACTGCGCATGTCCTTCTAATTTAACACATTCGGGACGCTCTCCAGCGGGTTTCACGGTTCCTCCTCACGTAACGGTGACTCCGTCACATACGGCCCACATGATTAGGAGAGTGTCGGGCCTAGGGAATTTGACGCGATATCGAGGAGGTAGGTAAACGCCTACCACTCGTTGTTTAAACTTCTATAACACCAGGCAAGAAACAAACTTGGGACAAAATAGTGATATTCTAGCATTAAAATCTGTCCCTCTATTCCGTTTGATCATGACAAGAGGCGAGGTACATATTATATCTGGAAGAACAATACACAAAGCGCTAGTTTTAAAAAAACAGCAATGGAAGAGTCCCAATATTCCCATTTGTAGGTCATAAAGCACCAGTCAGAACGAATATGATAACTTTCTTAAGTATACACAAGAGGCTTATCACATAGTAGTCATTATAGTGCTATTCGGTGGGTATAGAGAGAGGGATATACTACGGCATCAATAATGCCGAAAAAACTCAGGTCTCGTTGAGCCGCCGCCGGAGCACCGTACAAGTCTAAAAATCCACCTTGTTTCCACCTGGAGGATCTTTTTGTCCCCATTACCATCTCTCCACGTGCGTGGCACCAGAGCAATACCATGAAATCCTCATACATTTACAATCACCTTGATGGTAATCAAGGACATGTTTGGTCAACAGAGGTGTCCCTCTAGAGTGCCTAAATGTCACAGATCTCTCCTACTGCTCTTCGGAATTCTCGGAGAGTTTACCAACATATTCCATCCCACATCTGCAGACAATCCTATAGATCACACCCCTCTGTTTGCATTTTATAAGCTTTGTATTTTAATCTGCTCCCCTGTGCACATTAAGCCTTAGAATTCTTTAGGTTTTACCAGTATGAACGGACACGCACACATCCCTACATTTAAAATGATGCTATTGGTTTTGCCTCATCGAGTGCCAGGTCTTTTTGTTGGGTTGTGACTTAAGGCTAAGTGGGCTGTGGAGCTAGTCTGCCCTACGTGAGCGGGCCCCTTCTGAAGGTTTGATCGGGGTGATTCATATGATGGCATCAGAAATTCCGGATCCATCATAAAGTGCCCCAGTGTTTTGGTGATTAATCTCCCTCATTTTTTCTATCCATTACTAAAGTGGTAATGACTCTAGTGGTACGGATCAGTATCGTCTTTCTTAGTTGTATCAGTAAGCCTTCCCGTCTTTTCCCACTGCATTCCTAAAGGCTTCCTCAGATTCTATCCGGTACCCTTTCTGTGGAACCTCTGTCTAAGGTCATCAGCTTGCCTCAGGACGAGTTCATATCTGAACAGTTCTTCTTAATCGAGTTAGTGTCCTCGTGGTAGTCCCTTTTTTAGTGGTACAGGTGGCCTACTCCTTCCCCATCTCAGGCGGGAATTCGTCGCTGTGGCTTCCTAAATACTTCAGTGTGTATTGTACCATCATGATCTTTAGAGAGTATACATCGAGGAATGGTATTTATCATGACTCATGTCAATGTAAAAATTCGAGGTCCCATGTCATTATGGTTAAGGGCTCTGGACGAAAGTCGACAAAAAAACGACGACATCGGGTCCTCCATATTAGCGAGCACATCACGATGGTACGTAGCCATATTTCAATATGCTGACGCAAAAAAAACTGAGTTTTGAGCTTGTGAAAAAATGACGGTGAATCCGCTCGCAGCAACCCAGACATCATATACCACAACCCCAACAAGTCCCCCTCCAACTCAATACAGCCAGGCGACCTATATACAAGAGTCCCACGACTGATCCCTCTCAACTGTATACAGACCCCAGACCTAGGTATCGTAATCCCCGCCCCTGGACCCCCTCAACTATACAGTCCGCCAGTCTCCATATATACAGAAACCCGCCCGAAGTGCACCCACTCAACTAATCAACGAGACCTGCTCTCTAGAAACCACTATATCACAACCAAATGCCTCCGCAACAGCCCTCAACTAACTACAGACTCCCTCAACCCATATTCCGAGCTCTCGATCGCGCGGAGGCGCCTCTCAGCGTATATACAGAATACCCTCTACACCCCGATATCCATAACACAAATCCTAACACCGACTACCCTCTCACACCATATACAGAGCACCAACGCCGGATCAATAATTCACAGACGATAACCTCTACCCAGAAGCCCCCTACAACTAATACAGCCCCTAGACCATATTATACAGGGATCCTTCCCTGCATCCCCCTCACCACTCATTACGACCCCTGAACCAGACTTGTACAGATTCCTCGCAGACCCCCTCATCTCAAATCAGACCCCAGACTATATATACATGAAACGCGCTCCCATAGCCTCCGTCACCTACATGACCCGACCATATATACTCAGAAGAAATCTCTCCTGACCCCTCAGAAACTAAGTACCGACCCCAACCATATTATCAAGAACCCCCCTCCCCGAAGCACCGTCAACCGTTTCATACCCTCCCAGAGCTCTATATCTGAAGAAGCCTCCCCGCAGCCCTCACCTAATTTCAGACCCCAGACCCATAAGAGCAGAATCCTCCCGCGGACCCACATCTACCAATGACAGACCCACTCAAGACACATATATGCAGCGAGTTCTCTCCTGGATCCCCTCGATACTGTGATACATACCCCGACCCAGACCTGTGGATGTTGTATATCTGGACTTCTCAAGGCATTTGACAACACGTGTCCACCATAAAGGTTGGTATACAAAATGAGACTGCTGGGAATGGGAGAAAATCGTGTGTATCTGGGTAAGTAATTGGCTTAGTGATAGAAAACGAGGGTGGTCATTAATGGCACATTCTCAGTTGGGTTGATGTTACCAGTGGAGGCCACAGGGGTCAGTATTGGGGACACTTCTTTTAATATTTTTATTAATGACCTTGTAGTGGGTTTACACAGTCAAGTTTCAATAGTTGCAGAGATACTAAGCTGTGTAAATTATAATACTGAGGTCGATGTTTAGCATTACAGAGGGATTTGTGGAAGCTTGAGGGATGGCAGAGAAATGGTTGATGAGGTTTATGTAGATAAATGTAAAGTTATGCACTTGGGCCTGGAACAACAAAGTATAATTATGTTCTAAACGGTCAATTAACTTAGTAAAACTGAAGCTGAAAGGACTTGGGGTATTGGTGGATGGTAACGTAATTTTAGTGACCATAGCCAGGCGGCTGCTGCTAAGCAAATAAAATAATGGGATGTATCAAGAGGAGTAGATTCTCATGATAAAGACATAGTTTTGCCCTTATACAAATCCCTGGTCAGACCACACATGGAAATATTGTGTACAGTTTTGGGGCACCAGTGTATAAAAGGAGATAGTAGTAACTGGAACGGGTGTAGAGGAGAGCAACCAGGATTATTAGGGGAATGGGGGATTGAATACACTGACAGATTACAAAATTTGGGATTTTCATTTAGAAAAAAGCGACTGAGGTGAAGACCTCATTACAATGTACAAATACCTGAACGGACAGTACGGATCTCTCCAAAGATCTTTTTATACCTCGGCCTGTACCAGGACAAGGGGGCTCCTCTACGCCTAGAGGGAGGCTATTCTACCATCACCATAGACAAGGTTCTTTACTGTAAGAGGCAGTGAGACTATGGAACTCTCTGGCGCAGGAGGTTGTTATGGCCGACTCTATGTACATGTTCAAGAGAGGCCTGGATGACTTTCTGGAGAGAAAAATATCACGGGTTATGGGATAAACATTTATTTAATTCTTGAAGTTTGGACTTGATGGACTTGCTGTCTCCTCCAGCCTTATATACTAGATACTATGATAATAACAGAAACCTTCCCGAAGCCCCTCAACTAATACAAGTTATCCTGTACTGATCCTGAGTTACATCCTGTATTATACCCCAGAGCTGCACTCACTATTCTGCTGCTGGTGCAGTCACTGTGTATATACATGACATTACTTATCCTGTACTGATCCTGAGTTACATCCTGTATCTATTTCACTATCTATCTACAATCTTTCTGTGTATCTTGGGGTTTCCAGTCCGGTACATATACTGATTCAGTGCTGCTAGACTTATTATCATGTCTCCTTTGTCTCCCATTACACGCTACATCAGCCAATCACCGACTCCGTTCAGAGATTGGCTGGAAGCTCCGCCCACACGTCGGGGCCCGTTCTGACCGCTCTGGTCACGTGACAGGGAGACTTCCCGGCGTTCTGTGCGAGCTAATCTGGCGGGCGGGCCATGAGGGTTGTGAGGGCGCTGGTTGTCCTGTAAGTAGAGGGTTTAATAAGAGGTAACACGTATAAAGTGTGATAACATCCGGGGGAATTCTCACAGGGACAGGGCTGAGGGGGTAGAGAATGACTATCCTGGCGGGAGAGGTGTGACATGGCGCAATAGCAGGGCACTGTGACACAGAGGACTTAGTGCTGACTTCTAGTTCACACGAAACCTAAGTGGCCTGAGCCTATATGTATATACACACGTTGTCCCATCTAGAAATAGCAGGATGCATTATGGACATGACAATGATCCCTGGCATGCATGTCTCTATTCTGTGACATCAATGACATTGGCCTCTCTCAGGATGGTGCAGTGATCCTGGTCAGAATGTTTAGAGGAGCAGTTTACATACAATAATAGGTGTCAGCGGCCTGTAAGCTATGCCTGTCACCATCCCCTCACCGGCTGGGAGTTGTAGTTTTCCCCACAATGGAGAGCCATAGATCACATTCCTTAAACGCGGTCACCCGTAGGAAAACTCTGTGGGGGTCATTTACTATGCCGTTGGATTAGCTGTTTCACAGAGAGAAATCAAGCCATGTGATACCAACTCATGCACCTGTGTACATCACATACAGGGGAAGTAAAATACAGATGCCTTCCTATGGCAGGACAGCAAGCAGAGATCTAGAACACTGTCAGAATTGATACAGAAACTATATTGGAAATTTAGAACTTTTCATTACATAAGCACTTCAAATTATTTGCTGAAAGTGGACACTTTATGCCACCATTCATCTATTCACATGATCCATTTAAATAATTTCATATTTTAGTCACATTGTTTAAATTTACTAAAAAAAAACTTCGTTCTGGGTGTGGCTTTTAGGAAAATGACAGGATTTGATCTATCTAGTGTTTACCTTAACATTGACGTTTCGATACATCATGCGACTCTACCCACCGCCAAGTTAGACATGGTCTAAACAACTGGCGGAGATCCCTTTTTGATATCTGATATACTATGAGGCCGGTACCTCTTAGTAAATTTAGAACAACGTTTCCGATGGGGAAGAATTTTAAGACAGGTGTTTATTTCCCCGAAGCTTGTATAAGTGGAAGTCCCAGCATCAGACCTGCTCAGCTATACTATACCATACCCCCAGGATCCCAGTACAGATGGAGTGATACTGGATTTCACAGCTTCATTGCACACTCTAGTTTTGTGAGTTCTGCTCATACAAGCTGCATTTGGGCTGGGAAATGCATCTGACACACACAGATCAGCCTTCCATTAAAGGGTCCTAAGACTACTTTTAGAGGAACAATGTTTGGCTACCAGCACACTTGTGCTATTCCTGTGCCATAAACAACAGATCAGTTTCTGTGGCCTGTGTGTCATCACAAAAAAATGGAAGGCTGCCAAACGATGGGGCTTTAGCCTCTTGAAGGGTCACATGATTGTGTTACCGATAAACTGATCCACAAATACAAACAGTACAAAGATGACATCCATGTGGCATCCATATTTTACATATTCCCATAGACTTCCCATAGGACCTGCTTTATACAGCCTCCACACAGATCTGCGTAACATCTGTCCATTGAAATTAATGTCAGTATGTAAAAAAAAAATGGATAATAGTTTGTGTGAACAAAAACTTGACTGGAATATGTCCGTAAAATAGACTAAATATCAAAATTGAACAAGTTTTCCCCCTGAGTGCAATCTGTTTTTCTTTCCCTGTGCAACAAGACATAATTCTATAGTTTTTGCTTGAGATTGACTATTTTTCTGGCTAATATGTTGACTACAAAAATGTTTATGACCAGAAGGAACTTAAAGGGGTTATCCGGGTTTAAATTTTTTTTTATGTCCGGGCTGGGGAAGGCTAGTTAAAACATAATAAACATGTACTACCCCTCGGCGCTGCCGTTGTCCCCGCGCCGCGGTCCCTTCGATCCGGGCCCCTGTTTGTTTACAGGGGCACGGAGAGCCGCGCACAGGGAGCTTCCGGTCCACGATGTGGACGGCTCCTCCCATGCGTCCCTATCTCTCAGCGTTGTAAGCGCTGAGAGATGGTGCGCATGGGAGCTTCCGGTCGGCCGGAAAGCTTCCCTGGCTGCCGGTGGTATGAAAGCACGGCGCACCACACCAGAGACTGACGGGCCGCGGCGCGGGACATCGGCAGCACCGGAGGAGGTAAGTACATGTTTATTATGTTTAACTAGCCCTCCCCAGCCCGGACATAAAAAAAAAATTTAAACCCGGATAACCCCTTTAACACTAGAGGTTTCTAAAGCTGAGCCCACAGAGATAAGCGTGGGTAATCATGATGAGGTATTTCAATCTTATATTTGTTATCCATGGCCTCCTTCCTTCTAAATTTAACTTATAAAATTATGCAAATGAACCACAAGGTTTCTGGGGGGACTTTACCAGAGCCCCTCTGTGGTGTGGTTTAACAGGCAGTTACACTGTGCAATGAGCACTTCCCTCACTCCCACTGTGTGCTCAGACTTTCTCTGCTGCAGTGATTTTTCTCTGAGCGTTGAGGGATCAGAGGGGAGACAGTGTAACAACCTGTGAAGCAGCAGCACCGAGGGGGGCGTATTAGCATAATTTAAAACATTTAGAAGTAAGTAGGCCATGGATACCAAATATAAGAAGATTACCATAGTCACAGTGCCTGGATCTATGAGTAAGTGTCATTGGTTTATCATGATGTAACAGATTAGATAGATAGGTCTGTTTTTACAGCATTGTCATTCTTTTTATCTTTTAGGCACTTGCTGCAATTCTCAGTCCTACCCGTTTGCTTTTGCCTATCTCAGTTATTCCTGCAAGAACCAAGAAGAGAATGTTTAATGCGCCATATTTACAAAAAAAACTTACAGTGGAGGAGATGACGAAAAAAGCCAAAGCTGCTGGAATTGTGGTGCCACAAGAAACCTTAGAACGTCCTATTAACATCTCCTGCACAGGTACAGAAACTCAGTCTAGTACAGGGGGCAGTCTTGCCATAGACAACACCTCAAATAGTGGATTTTGCCCTGGCATAAAGCCACATTTTGGAAGAGATTCCATGACATTTTATCTATGTTAAAGGACATCAACCCCCAAGATGAAAGATTGTATGCAAATGAGCCTGAGGGGCTCTAGGCTTCATTAACACCTATGGAGCCTGGAGCCCCTCAGGCTATTTTGCATACAGTCCTTCATCCAGGTGGTAGATGCCCTTTAAACATTGATGGCTTGAGTCAAATACTCTTTGGACTCATGGGGAGGCTCCAAGTTCATCTTCCTACAATCATTGGACATCTATTGGTGCCTAACTTTGAAATGCACCCCACACGGGGCCACTGAAGCAGTCACAACATTATAAAGCTTATTGAGATTGGAATAATGTAGATTAAAATATTGTTATTCAGCATTTCCTTTCACATTAATTCTCTTCTTTTTTTTTTTGTTTCTAGCTGGAATACTTGATGCCTATGTTCCCCCAGAAGGTGATGCTCGTCTGTCCACTCTTTCCAAGGATGGTTTGAAACAGAGAACAGAGCAGCTGAAACAGACTGCAGCTTCTCAGTTGGCGTATGTGCTGTCATTAATATCATGGGGCAGTTTCAGAATCATGGGACATTGCCTGTAGAATTGCTGTGCAGCATTTGCATTCAGCAAAGTCACAGTGCAATACAGTAGCATTGTTGGTATGGGATTGACGATTGCAGCGGAAATGCCTTTATGCTCCAGATTTTTCTGTTGCAGCAAATAAGTGACTACCCACTGGCCACGTTTACAGTTTGTTTCTGATGCTTGAGGAATGGCTGCCGGATTACTGCTACTCCTAATCTCACAGCCATTCCACTAACGTGTAAAGTACCCTTATTGTTTTATGTCCTTTTTATTAGATCCACTAGTGCCTGAAACTTTGCAGCATTGTAAAGAATAGCCATTCTCTGAATTATTAACATACATTTTATTGTTTGATTTCACACAGTATTCGGAAGATCAAAAATTTGATGAAGATTTTAGCACCAAAACGTTTCCAGGGAACTCAGAAATCTTAATTGAAGCGCCACAACTGTCTGACACAGTAGGGGTTCTGCAAATTTTAGTAGTATGTGTTATGACTCTTTTCTGCTGATGTAGAAGCTTGGCACACTAAACCAACTAAAGGACTTGTAATAGTGTGGTGTAGCCCCAAAATTGCCCTGTTACATTTCTGTCTTTGTCTATAATAAGAAAACAACAAACCCTTATACTTACCTAGAGATGACCCCAATAAGGTGCTCTCTGCACCTAAGCTATGATTCAATGAAAGCGGAGTAGTAAGCCCTGGCTTCGTTATCCATGTGACGTGCTGTGACAGGAGGTGCTATTACAATTCTATGCATGTTTTGGCTGACATGAACTAATCTTATATTTTAAGGTTTGATCGTCATAAGTTTCACTCATTGGTGACAGAGCGTTGCTATCCTGTAAGTAACCAGTTCTCATGTATGTCTATGATTTATGTGATCTGATATATATGTTACACAAACCTTGAAACCTATTTTCTTATTTTTGTGTTTCAGGAGATGGTGAGAGGTAACAGGTATCGCACAATACGATGGTCCTTTGTAGAGTCTTTAGAGCCACCCAGAATTGTGCAGGTTCGGTGTCCAGAAATGGTTACGAAAGGAAATCTATATGGGCAAGTGACTGTCCGTATGCACAGTAAACAGGTAGGTACTGGAAATGCTCTCTATATTATAACAGAATAATTTTAAAAACCGTTATGTTTTCAGTCATAGTTAATTGTTCCATTGCAGATTATGACATTTAATTTTAAAAAAAGTTCATTCTGAGTGTGTGCTTTTAGGAAGGCTATCAGCTAGGTTTACCTTAACATTGACGTTTCCATACATCATGCAACACTACCTCCAAGTTAGACATGGTCTTAACTGGCGGAGATCCCTTCTTTATCTACTTTAGAACAACGTTTCCGGTGAGGAAGAATTTTAAGACAGGCGTTTATTTCCCAAAGCTTGTATGAGTGGAAATCCCAGCATCAGACCTGCTCAGCTATACTATACCATACCTCCAGGATCCCAGTACAGATGGAGTGATACTGGATTTCACAGCTTCATTGCACACTCTAGTTTTGTGAGTTTTGCTCATTCAAGCTGCAGTCGAGCTGGGAAGTGCATCTGACACACACAGATCATACTCCTCAGCCTTCCATTAAAGGGTCCTAAGACTACTTTTAGAGGAACAGCATTTGGCTACCTGCACACTTGTGCTATTCCTGGGCCATAAACAAAAGATCAGTTTCTGTGGCCTGTGTGTCATCAGTGTGTAATAGGTTAGTTAGTGGTATGTTCGCAAAAACAGTTCTTGTATCTGTATGTTATCAGTTTCTGCAGATCCACAAAAAAATGGAAGGTTGCCAAACCATGGGGCTCCAGCCTCTTGATTATGTTACCGATAAACTGATCCACAAATACAAACAGTACAAAGGTGACACCCATGTAGCATCCATATTTTACATATTCCTATAGACTTCTTTGGGGAGGCCCAATAGGACCTGCTTTATATAGTCTCCAAACAGATCTGCAAAAAATCTGTCCATTGAAATTAATGGCAGTATAAAAAAAAAAAATTGACAAGAGTTTGTGTGAACAAAAACTTGACTGGAATATGTCCGTAAAATAGACAGAATATCGAAATTGAACCAGTTTTCCCCCTGAGTGCTATCTGTTTTTCTTTTCCAGTACAAGAAGGCATCATTCTCTATTTTTTGCTTGAGAATGACAATTTTTCTGGCTAATATGTTGACTACCATAAGTGTATGACCAGAAGGAACTGAACACTAGAAGTTTCTAAAGCTGAGCCCACGGAGATAAGCGTGGGTAATCATGATAAGGTATTTTAATCTTATCTTTGTTATCTATGGCCTCCTTCCTTCTAAAATTAACTTATAAAATTATGCAAATGAATCAGAAGGTCTCTGGGATGGACTTTACCAGAGCCCCTCTGTGGTGTGGTTTCACAGGCAGTTACACTGTGCAATGAGCACTTCCCTCACTCCCACTGTGTGCTCAAACTTTCTCTGATGCAGTGATTTTACACTGAGGGAGCAGAGGGGGAGACAGTGTAACAACCTGTGAAGCAGCAACACCAAGGGGGGGACTGAGCAGACAAGGAGTCCTTTAGCATAATTTAAAACATTGATTTTAGAAGGAAGGAGGCCATGAATAACAAATTTAAGAAGATTACCACAGTCACAGTGCCTGGAGCTATGAGTAAGTGTCATTGGTTTATAATGATGTATTTCTAAAAGATTAGATAGGTCTGTTTTTACAGCATTGTCATTCTTTTTATCTTTTAGGCACTTGCTGCAATTCTCAGTCCTACCCGTTTGCTTTTGCCTATCTCGGTTATTCCTGCGAGGACCAAAAAGAGAATGTTTAATGCGCCATATTTACAAAAAAAACTTACGGTGGAGGAGATGACGAAAAAAGCCAAAGCTGCTGGAATTGTGGTGCCACAAGAAAACTTAGAACGTCCTATTAATATCTCCTGCACGGGTTCGGAAACTCAATCTAGTAAAGTAAAAGGGGCAGTCTTGCCATAGACAACACCTCAAATAGTGGATTTTCCCCTGGCATAAAGCCACATTTTGGAAGAGGTTCCATTAATTTCTGTCTCTGTTAAAGGACACCCACCACCAAGATGAAAGATTGTATGCAAATGATGAGGGAGCCTATGGAGCCTGGAGCCCCTCAGGCTCTTTTGCATACAGTCCTTCATCAGGTCGGGAGAGGCCTTTTAATAGTAGGCTTGATTAAAATACTCTTGGGACTCATGGGGAGACTCCAAGTTAATCTTTCCTACAATAATTTGGACATTACACTTAAAACCGGCACTTTATTAGGTACACCATGCTAGTAAACGGTGGGACCCCCTTTTGCCTCAGAACTGCCTCAAGTCTTCGTGGTATGGTTATAGATTCAACAAGGTGCTGGAACATTCCCTCAGAGATTTTGGAATATTGACATGATGCATTCACACAGTTGCCGACTAGATCAGATGTTGGCGGCTGCACATGCCATGATGCGAATCTCCAGTTCACCACATCCAAAGATGCTCTCCATTGGATTAGAATCTGGTGAGTGGAGGCCCATTTGGTACAGTGACTCATTGTCATGTTCAAGAAACCAGTCTGAGATGATTCAGCTTTATGACATGGCGTCATTATCCTGCTGAAAGTAGACATCAGATTGGGTACTTGTGGCATAAAGGGAATGGACCGGGTCCAGCAGACAATACTCAGTAGGCTGTGCGTTGCAATGAAATGCTACATGGTACCAAGGGGCCCAAAGAGTCCAAGAAAATAATCCACCACACCATGACAACAACCACCACAGCCTAACCGTTGATACCAGGCAGGAGGATCCATTGCTTTAATGGTTGTTGACGCCAAACTTAGACCCTACCACTCCGATGTTGCAACAGAAACGAGAACGCATCAACCAGGAACGCTTTTTCCAATCTTTCTAACTGTCCATTTCGATGAGCTTGTGCAATTGTAGCCTCCAGTTTCGTTCTCCAGGCTGTAAGGATGGCACCGGTGTGGTCTCGCTGCTTTAAGCCATCGTTTCCCAAGTTCGACGTACTGGTGTTCAAGAGCTCTTCTGCCTACCTTGGTGTAACGGTAGGTGCGATTTGAGTCACTCGTTGCCTTTCTATCAGCTCAAACCAATCTGCCCTTCTCCTCTGACCTCTGGCATCAACAAGGCATTTCCGGCCCACAGAACTGCCGCTAACTGGATGTTTTCTTTCTTTTTCGGACCCTTCTCTGTAAACCCTAGAGATGGGTTGGTGGTGTGTAAATGCCCAGTAGATCAGCAGTTTCTGAAATACTCAACCAGCCCTTCTGGACACCAACAACCAGCCACGTTCAAAGGCACCAAATCACCTCTTTTTCTTCCCATACTGATGCTCGGTTTTGAACTGAGGAGATTGTTTGACCATGTCTACATGCCTAAAATCACTGAGTTGCTGCCATGTGATTGGCTGATTAGAAAATTGTGTTAAGAAGTTGAAGGTGTACATCAATAAAGTGGCCGGTTGAGTGTACCGTGAGTGTATTGGTGCATAACTGTGAAATGACCCCACATGGGCCACTGAAGCAGCTCACAACATTATAAAGCTTATGAGATTGGAATAATGTAGTTAAATTGTTATTCATCATTTCCTTTCACATTAATTCTCTTCCTTTTTTTTTTGTTTCTAGCTGGAATACTTTCATTGGATCGCCTAATGTTCCCCCCATGATGTATGAGAGTGATGCTCGTCTTGTCTACCACCTTTCCAAGGAGGTGAATGAACGAATATTTGAACAGGAACACAGCAGAAGAGCCGCAGCAGACATTGAAACGACCTGCTCAGCTTTCTCAGTATGCGTTTACGTGTTGTCATGTCAATCATGGGCCGGCGTGGCAGTGTAGTTTTCACAGAGAATCATGGGAAATTGCCTGTAGAATTGGCTGTGCAGCATTTAATTCATTCGGCAAATGAATCAAAGTCCCCAGTCGAATACCACAGATACAGAATTATAGCCATGTTGGTATGGGATTTTATTGACGACTGACACGACAGGGGAAATAGATAGCCTTTATAGCTCCAGATTTTTCGACTTTGCAGTGTAATAAATAAGTTA
The DNA here is from genome assembly GCA_019512145.1 of Engystomops pustulosus. Classification (NCBI taxonomy): domain Eukaryota; kingdom Metazoa; phylum Chordata; class Amphibia; order Anura; family Leptodactylidae; genus Engystomops; species Engystomops pustulosus. The sequence goes on from CM033646.1 coordinate 35,190,703, forward strand.
GCTGACTACCACACTGGTGCGACGTTTAGCAGTTGTTCCTGATGCTTGCTGAGGGAATGGGTGCCGGATTCTGCTAATCCCACAGCCATTCCGCTAACGTGGTAAAGTACCTTAGCTTATTGTTTTTTAGTCCTTGTTATTAGCTCCGCTAGTGTGTTCTCTAAAATTTGCAAGCATTTTTTAAACTAATAGCCTTCCTGAATTCGATTAACGATTACATTTTGTTTGATTTGCACACAGTATTCGGAAAGAAGGAAAGATCAAATTATGATGAAGATTTTAGCAAACCAAGAGATTTCCACAGGGGAGCAACCAGAAATCGGAATTAAGTTGCAGCAGCGATCATACGTAGCTTGTCTGAACAAGTCAGTAAAAGTAAGTAAGTCAGTAGTAAGGTAGAAGTAAGGGGCGCTCGCTATATTTGTATAGTTGGGTTTAGTGACGCTTTATGGATGTAGTGTAGTAAGCTCGCGGCACACTAAACAACTAAAAGGGCACTGGTTGGTACAATAAAATATGTGGTGGTTAGCCCCCCAAAAGCCCTGGAAATTTTGTCTTGGTATTCTTATAATAAGAAAAAAAAACACACACATTACTACTTACTAGAGATGACCCCAATAGTGTGATCTAGTGCAACATACGATTGGTTGTGAATGATGATTTGTGATTGAAATGACAAGCGGACACCCCCAGATCCACCGCCCCAGTTAGTAATAGTAAGCCATTGAGCTCTCCCCCGTTATACAACGCCCCAGCGCCACGTGCCTCCCCCCTGCTGTGACAGGAGGGCGTGGCTAGGGGGGGCTAGGAGGATCAAGGATGGAGGGGTTGATTTTCGGATTTAGGTTTTGATTCTTGATAGTACACTTCTCACATTGCAAAGGAGGGGCTATGTTATATGCTATTCTATATAGTTTGGTTGCTAGTTGCGTTGCTATTACCTCTATGCACGCGTTTTTTCGGCTGACATGAAACTTAATCTTTCTTTTAAGTTTGATAGTCCATAAGGTTGCACTCAGTTGGGACAAGAGCGTGCACCTGTTGTAAGTAACCAGGTTCTCAGGATGCCTATGATGTATGTGATTGATTATATATGTACAAAAATCTGAATGAAACTATTTTCTTATTGTTGTAGGGTTGTACGGAGATGGTGGAGACGGGAGGTCGGCTGGAGAGGGTACCGGTAAGTGGCTTGTGAGACGGAGGTGGTATGAGAACCGGTAAAAGGTAGCGCACAATACGGGTCCTTTGTAGAGTGAGTTTTAGAGCACCCAGGGAAATAGAATCTTGCAAGGTTCGGTGTCAAGAAGATAATGGTTACTTTGAAAGGAAATCTATATGGGAAAGGACTGTCCGTAATGCAGAGTTAAAAAGTGGGGGTAGTACTGGAGAAAAGCTCTATATATTATAGAACCGAATATTAAATAACAACAGTGATGGTTTTCAGTCATAGTTAATGTTCCATGCAGAGTATGAAACCATCAACAGGCCCACATTCCTCTCTTGCTGGGAAATGTAGATTTAAATTTATGTTGAATATGTTTATTGAACATTGTCGAACAAAAATCACAAAACAGTAGACAGAACCTACAATAAACAGTGTTTAATAGGAAAGTTTTGTTAAACATAATTACAATGGTGTGCTCATGGTAAAACATAAGCATATATCACAGGTCACACATATGTCTCCTTGACACTGAAAAACTATTTAATGGTCTTTCGTTCTGAGTTGCAGTGTGATGTTGAAAATGGCCGCTGGTGAATGAGCATGTTAATAAAGGGATAGACCATAAAACTATAAAAAAAAAAAAAAAATAAAATAAAAACAAAGCAGAAGAAAAATTAACAAAAAAAAGAAGATAACAAAGTAAAGAGAATTAGACAGAGATAAAGAAAGATAAAAAACAAAAGGATGAAGACATTAAAAAAGGAAAGAGACAGGAATCATTGAGCCGGCGGGGGGATACGTGAGGTAAGGGGAGTGAAGTGACGCGTTAAAGAAAGGGTGGGTGGGAGAAGACGTTATGCGTTGAGGAGAAGGCGAGAAGAAAGAAAGAAATTTGGGGGTGGGATGGAAGAAAGGAAAGAAGCTTCAGGGTTCACGTCTTCCGCGGTTGGTTGAGTGGGAGGACTATATGCGAAGGGACTATAGTGAGGTGATTTCCTTGAGTGAATTGTGATGAGGGTTTATGCTATATATAAGTCCATATAGATGTGGCTTTTTTAGGGAAAAAGAAGAAGTCTATCCGGGGGCATGCTCTCCTGAGAAAAAAAGGCCCTTCTTCTGTAAAAGTCCTGGGAGTTCCCTCTTAAAGTCTATCCAAGAGACCAAACTGAAGAAGAAAAAACTTTTCATGGATTTAAGTGTTAGATTTTAAGATAGTGCTAGTCCTCCAAGAGAAAACAAATGGAGACATGTGCGAGACATGTCTGGGGGCCAATTCGGCGGGGTACAGAGAACAGAGGGGTGCATTTGTGGATGTTGAAACCCGCCAGTGGAGGGGTATTTCGGTATGGCTGGCTGCAATCAAGCCAAAAAAAAACGAGTCGAAAATAAACCCCAAAAGAGCGGAGGGAACGGGGAAAAAGGAAGGAAGAAAGAAACAGAAAACAAAAACGAACAAAAAATGCCACCCAAATAAAGGACGGAAGTGTGGTAAAGTAATATTTACAATTATTAGCTGTCGCAAACAACACTAGTTGAAGCTTGGGTGATATCCTGGAGAGAGTGTGTGTTTTGTTTTTTTTTTTGTAATTTGATTGTTGTGTTTTGTGGTATTGTTAACAATTAACTTGAGTAATGTGCTATTTAGCTTAATAGCAGAGGACTGGTGAGATGAAAGAAATGGACCATTATATACAGAGGAATTGTAGATTAGATGGACCTTGCAGCACTGGGGGAGTCACTCTCAAAAATGATTTGTGTTCGAATATTTGAAGAACATATATATATGGGGAGGCTATTGGATTCTTAGTATATCTGTTCTTATATCGTAAGGACAGACTGTAGAGAGCCCGGACTGAGTCTAATTCAATGAGTAGGCAGTCAGAGGAAAGAAATAACCATGGAATTGGGATAAGGCGGGAGCGGATGGGCGCGGGGAACTATGAAGGAGGAAAGGAAAGCATTATTTGCATAGACGTTATGAGAACCAACAACGGGAATACACAAAGCACAACAAAGGCTAACTAAGAATGCATGATCCGTAGTATTCTAAAACAGGTCCCGGCATAGCGAATCTTCTCCCCCTTTCTCCCCAAGCCTGAACTATCTCCCCCTTCGCGCTGAGTTGTTGCTTCTGGTCAATCTTGTGGCTACGGCTTACGAGGCACTTTCAACTCGCTCCATTTCCGCGTACGGCGTCCTGAGCGTCCATGCACCCGATTTCGAGTGCCTCCTTTGGCTTACCGACCTTCTCCGCTGTGCAGGGAGGCCACGCTGTGGCCCCTAGCACTGCAGCTTGCCGGGGTCGGTCCCCTCCGTTGCAAGGGATCACAATCTATGTGGGAGGGTTTTTTGTAGATGGAGACACGAGAAGGAAAGCAGAGCAGCTGCAGTTGTAGTTGTGCCTAAACACGAGGCAGATTTGTCAGGTATGTTTGATGGTTGGAACGATGGTGTGGAACACGTGTTGATAGTTTCAGAGTTTAGGTGGCGTGGGATGGAGGGACGGAAGTTGGAATTCGGGATGGAGGGAGGGCCGATTGGTGCAACAAAAACTTCTGAAGAGCTGATGGTATTTGAGTGAAACAAGCAATCTGATAAGTTCAGAAATATATGGAGGGGAAAGAGGTGGTGTTGGACGGCTTTTGTAAGTATAGGGTTAAATTTTAACCCCCTTCAAGTTTAAGCTTTCGTGGATCGGCCCTCTTTGTCGGTGCCTTGTGTAGAGAAGACGAAGAACATTAAGAAGAAACATTATAAGAGGCCAAAGGAGGAGTTATGTGAGAGGAGTTTAGAGGTAACAGAATGAACAATTTCAATGGGAATGTTAGTCACCCATATTAATGGAGGGAATTTGGGATGAGAAGGAGTGAGGAAGACAGGAGTTTAAGTGGTAAATAAAAGCTGTGGAAGAGATCCGGGTCGGTTTAGTAGATGGGTTTTAGCTGATGGAAGTTGGTTAGGGGTTAGTGGTCGTGTAGATGTCTTTGGGGATTGAGAGAGAGCCGAAATGCAATGGGATGTGAACTTTGAAAGATTTGAAAATGGTGAGGGAGGCGGAGGAAGGTTGAAAAGGGGTGGACTGGAATTGGGAATGGAATTGGGGGATGGGGAATTGGAAAATGTGTGCCTAATGAAGGAGATGATAGCTTCTCAAAACAGGTGACTTGTAGGATGGGGAGGGTCCGGTGTGTAAACGTGGGAGGGAGGAGAAGAACACTAGAAGGGAATGAAGTGGAGAGGGAAGCAAGTGTAAGTTTCTGGGAGTAAGGTTGTGTATAGTTAAGAGTAGAGTTGTCAGTTTGGAGTCTTGGGCATTCTTTTTAGAGGGCCCCGGATTAGGAGAGCAATCTACACTCTTCGGATCTAGGAGCAGGATGAGGGAGCGGGATTAGAGTAGATAGCGAGAAGTGTGGGCCCACGGGGAATTAGGCGGAGGGTGATTAGGAGAGCACGGAGATACAGGAGTTAACGAAGCAGGAGAGGAGAGAGAATTGAGGGTGGTTTGGTGGGAGGTGGGTGGTGCTGCCATTTACAAATCTGGAGAGTAACCCTTAGGCAGGGGTTTTTGTAGGTGTAGTTGTAGCGGCAATGACATTTAATTTTCTTATAAAGGAGTGTTGGGTTTGGTTGGCAGAATATTCTCAGAATATATGGTGATACAGAAAATTCATTTGCAGGTGTAGAAGAGATGTAAGAATAAGGAAAAATTCTTAAAATATAAACTAACCTCTACTGCCATTTATCAACATAGAGAGTGGTGGAGTTGTGCTCAAGATCACCACAGGAGTGCATGAAATGAATGAAGTCCAGCTACAATCATGCAAATATGAACAATTAATTGGGAGTCCTGCTGCACTAACAAAAAACATAGAGATAGGTAAACAGATCTCTTGGATGCTATCTTACAAAGCTGCATCTATATCTGTCACAGACTGCAAAGTACTTATAGTTTTGCAGAACTTTTGTTAAGGAAGCATTTGTAAGAATTGCTCATAGACATAATCATCTATGGATCGGTTTAGACCATTCTTACTCAGACCAGCCCTTCTGGCACCAACAACCATGCCACGTTCAAAGGCACTCAAATCACCTTTCTTCCCCATACTGATGCTCGGTTTGAACTGCAGGAGATTGTCTTGACCATGTCTACATGCCTAAATGCACTGAGTTGCTGCCATGTGATTGGCTGATTAGAAATTAAGTGTTAACGAGCAGTTGGACAGGTGTACCTAATAAAGTGGCCGGTGAGTGTATTGGTGCCTAACTTTGAAATGCACCCCACATGGGGCCACTGAAGCAGTCACAACATTATAAAGCTTATTGAGATTGGAATAATGTAGATTAAAATATTGTTATTCATCATTTCCTTTCACATTAATTCTCTTCCTTTTTTTTTGTTTCTAGCTGGAATACTTGATGCCTATGTTCCCCCAGAAGGTGATGCTCGTCTGTCCACTCTTTCCAAGGATGGTTTGAAACAGAGAACAGAGCAGCTGAAACAGACTGCAGCTTCTCAGTTGGCGTACGTGTTGTCATTAATATCATGGGGCAGTTTCAGAATCATGGGACATTGCCTGTAGAATTGCTGTGCAGCATTTCCATTCGGCAAAGTCCCAGCAGAATACAGTAGCATTGTTGGTATGGGATTGACGACTGCAGCGGAAATGCCTTTATGCTCCAGATTTTTCTTTTGCAGTAAATAAGTGACTACCCACTGGCCACGTTTACAGTTTGTTCCTGATGCTTGAGGAATGGGTGCCGGATTACTGCTAATCCCACAGCCATTCCGCTAACGTGTAAAGTACCCTTATTGTTTTATGTCCTTTTTATTAGCTCCGCTAGTGCCTAAAACTTTGCAGCATTTTAAATAATAGCCATTCTCTGAATTATTAACATACATTTATTGTTTGATTTCACACAGTATTCGGAAGATCAAAAATTATGATGAAGATTTTAGCACCAAGACGTTTCCAGGGGAAGCTCAGGAAATCTTCATTGAAGCGCACAACTGTCTGACACAGTAAGGGGTTCTGCATATATTTGTATAGTTGTGTTAGTGACTCTTTTCTGGATGTAGTAAGCTTGGCACACTAAACCAACTAAAGGGACTTGTAATAGTGTGGTGTAGCCCCCAAAATTGCCCTGTTACATTTCTGTCTTTGTCTATAATAAGAAAACAACACACCCTTATACTTACCTAGAGATGACCCCAATAAGGTGCTCTCTGCACCTACGCTGTGATTCAATGAAAGCGGAGTAGTAAGCCCTGGCTTCGTTATCCATGTGACGTGCTGTGACAGGAGGTGCTATTACAATTCTATGCACGTTTCGGCTGACATGAACTAATCTTATATTTTAAGGTTTGATCGTCATAAGTTGCACTCATTGGTGACAGAGCGTTGCTATCCTGTAAGTAACCAGTTCTCATGTATGCCTATGATTTATGTGATCTGATATATATGTTACACAAATCTTGAAACCTATTTTCTTATTTTTGTGTTTTTTAGGAGATGGTGAGAGGTAACAGGTATCGCACAATACGATGGTCCTTTGTAGAGTCTTTAGAGCCACCCAGAATTGTGCAGGTTCGGTGTCCAGAAATGGTTACGAAAGGAAATCTATATGGGCAAGTGACTGTCCGTATGCACAGTAAACAGGTAGGTACTGGAAATGCTCTCTATATTATAACAGAATAATTTTAAAAACAGTTATGTTTTCAGTCATAGTTAATTGTTCCATTGCAGATTATGACATCAACAGGCCCACATTCCTGCTCTTGCTGGAAATGTAATATTTAAATTATGTTGAATCATTTTTATTGAACATTGTAGAACAAGAACTCACAAAACAGTAGACAGAAGCCTACAATAAACAGTGTAAAACATACAATGTATGGTAAACATAAGCATATATCCAGGTCACACATTATGTCTCCAGTGACATCCTGAAAAATTATAATGGTCTTTTCGTTTCCTGAGTTGCAGTGAACTGCGCGCCTGGAATGAGCATGTTAATAAGACTAAAACACAAAACACGACAAGACAGATAATTAGACAGATACAGAAAGATACAAAAAGGATGGCATACACAAGGAAGAGGAATCCTGTGGAGTGCGTTCCGAACGGTGGGAGGAGAAGCTTCAGGGGTTCCCCGTCTTCCGCGGTGAGGCTATATATAAGTGCCACTATAGAGGCTTTAGGGAAGTCTATCCTGGGGCCTGCTCTTCGAAAAGGGCCTTAAAGTCCTGGGAGTCCCTAAAGCTCATCCAAGGAGACCAAACGTGAAGAAACTTTTCATGGGCTTCAGGTGTTAAGATAGCTAGCTCCTCCATGCGGAACAAGTGAGACATTTCTGTGGCCCATTCGGCGAGGGAGGGGCATGTGGTGGACCGCCAGTGGCGTGGTATTACCGCCCTGGCTGCAATCAAGCAAAAACGTAGTCGAAATAAACCCTCAAAGACTGTGAGGGAATCGGCGAAGGCCGCCGAGTCACCCGCCCCCACTATAAAGGACCGTAATTGTGACGCTTACAACGCTGAGAGATGGTGCGCATGGGAGCTTCCGGCCGGCCGGAAGCTCCCTGTGCGCCCTTGTACTGTGGGACATCGGCAGCACCGGAGGAGGTAAGTACATGTTTATTGTGTTTAAATAGCCCTCCTCAGCCCGGCCATAAGAAATTTTTTAAACCCGGATAACCCCTTTAAAATCTAAACATAAGCCTACTACTGCCATTACTCAACAGAGAGTGGTGGAGTTGTGCTGCAAGATCACACAGGAGTGCATGAAGTCAAGCTACAATCCTGCAATATGAATCAATTTATATTGGCAGTCCTGCTGCTACTAACAAAACACATAGATATAGGTACACAGATCTCTTGGACTGCTATCTTACACTGTCTGCATCTCTATATTGTCAATACTGCAATGTCTTATATTGTTTGCACCTTGTAATGACAGCATTGTACGAATTGCTCATAGACCTTAATCATCTATGATCGGTTCGGTCGGGTGGAATGTGGTAGTGAAGAGCCCCGGGATGTTCTAGAATACTTGGTGTTTGAGCGTCACATGGTGAATCCATATGGGTTGTGGAGGTTGCATGGCAAGATAGTCCCATCCTGGGCACCACCAAAAGATCCCATTGTAAAGGTCAGTATAACGGGAACAATGCTATGCCTCATCATGTCTCACAATACATTAATCACATTAATATTGTTTTTTCTGTTTTTATAGACGGTCATGTTGCCAGGTCACGAATTAAAGCCCTGGCAGGAGCTGGAAGACGTGAGCATGGAGAAACAGGAACTAGCACCAAAACAGTGGTATAAATAAGATGTTATGAAGTGCAGTGTCCCCACCTATAAGTATAAGCACTTGACTTTATGATATTCTACCATGGACAACGTTGAAGCAGCCTGTTGGTTCTTGTACTATATATAGACATTTGGGACATCCATTCTGTGTACAGCAGTATATGAACTTTCGTAGTAAAATAAAGCGTTACTTCAGGCCTGTGTCAGTGCTTGGCATATATGTTCTGTGTCATTGCTGATAGACATTGGTGTCTTTTAGATCCAAATGTTTCCTAGAAATTAAAGGAAACCTTCCATTAGGGATCGGCCGTAGCTACTGCTGATGATTTGCATAAATGAAAGGTAGGTTTTGCTTAGATTTTACTAAACTCTTAGATAAACTGGATACAGTATGGGAATGAGGCCAATTATAGGAACCTACCATCGGATCTACCTTGTTAGGTAGGTCCATTGATGGTAGGTTTCCTTTAATAAGAAGCAGGTAATTCAAATGACATTACTTACTATATGCAGCTAATACAGTGGGAGAACTACTTATGATTATTTCCACACATCAGTCTTTCTACAGTCATTAGGGCCTGAAAAGATAAAGTAACAACTTTTTGGGCTCTGTGCTTCTTACTATAGTGATTTCACACTAGTCTTTCTATATATGTTTGTTGTTTTTCCACCAACAATATTACTCAGTGTATGAGTATGTAAGTGCACCATTTCCTTTAATTTGCCTATGATGCTCTATTGATTTTAAAGGGGTTGGGCACTTTTGAATAAGCCTCTTTCATTAGACATGTCTATCCATGTATATGTGCCTGTTTATCTCCATTGAGAGCTTTTTAGCCTTTCAGCACTTGTCTGTCCTTAGGGTGCTTTCACACGTTGCGTTGTTGGTGCGCTTTTAAACGCACTGAAAAAGCATACGTTTTTGTATGTTTACCTTGCATTTGGCTTGTTTGAATAAATTTCACAGCTGCTTACACTTTTAGAAATGAGGAACAACTGATTCAAACCAGCCAAATGTATGGTAAGCATGCAGAAACGCATGCGTTTTAAAACGCATATTTTTTCAGTGTGTTTAAAAAACCCAATAAAAACGGTCCAAGAATGCACAGTGTGACAGCACCCTTATGGTGTTGCCCTTTTTGTCCATCTTTTCTCTGTCGGTGATGGGGAGTGAGCAGCATGAGTCATATCTTTGTTACTGTTCCTCTTCTTTATCAGTACTCGTGCATGTAAACAAGGAATCACAGAGAGTCTGCCGACAGCACTAGAGTAAGTAGCAGGACTGCTGAATCACTTGATGAAAATTCATAGATTATTATTAAGGCACCAAATGCACATGGCTAACCCCTTAAAGAGTTCATATGGGAGAGGAGAAAACCATTGCAAGACCTCTATCAACATTTGCCTTCTATGAGGGATTTATGAGGCCCCTACACACAGAAGAGAATTAAAAACACCAGAGGCACAATCCATAGCTTTATTCATACATTGTCCATTTTGTTTGTAAGTTGATGACAGAAAGGAGCCAAACTAGAGGCAAGAGAAGTTTTTAGACTGCGGGTATTCTATTGGATATGTTTTTGTTTTCTTTCTAAAACATATTCTTTGGATAACCTGGAAAAAATGTGTTATGAATTGGCACTAATATGATTGTGTATAGCCTGTTTTAGCAACCTGTGGACCTTAGCTATTGTTGTTCAGCAGCTGGTCTCTACTTGCTGGAGTAGTTTCACAACTGCAGTGACACATCTTGGTTGGATCTTGCAAATAATCTGCAGCACCTTTCAAAATGTCCAAAATCTCATGTAAATGGTGCAGATATTTTCAGTGCAGAAATTGGCTTGCAGTGGGAATATTAATAGGTTAAACTGAGCTTCAACATCTGCAACCAAAGCTTAGTTGAATTGGTTGTTCAGAGGTTCAAAACACGTCTCCTTCCAAAAACAGCGCCACATCTGACCGTGTATTGAGCTAGTACTGTAGCTCAGTTGTGTAGAAATGAATGGAGCTTGGTTGCAATACTGTGCATGGTGAGGAGAGGAACTGTTTTAGGAAAAAAGTAGGAATGTTTTTCAGCCTCCGGGCAACCCCTTTAAATATGCACACAAAGGAAGATCTGGATCATTTACTCTAAAACTACCATGTGCAGTGCTGTTATTTCCTTAAATAGTGAGTAGGGTCGCAAACTCGCGGCCAGCGGCCAACTGCGGCCCGCGGGACAACATTTTGCGGCCCCCGCCTGGAAAAGCACCGCCCGCCGGTATTCACGGCGGCGGTCGGGTCCCGCTGCATGGAGAGGGCTCACGGGCTGAGTCCTCTCCAAGCCGTAAGTCTTTGCTGCATATTCAGCAAAGGCTTACTGGTAACACCGCCGATCGGTGTTTTTACAGGGTGGGCTGCCGGCAAAGCTGCCGACAGCCCTCAACAGATAGCGGCGCATGGGCGCCGCCATCTTACCTGGGATCGCCGCTCCCCTGGCGTCATCGGGGGGCGCGATCCTCTCATGGTAGCCTCAGGTCTTCCGAAGACCCGAGGCTATTTCGTTTTAACCCCTCATTACAATGTGCTGATAGCACATTGTAATGAATGAGGAGGAAAATCTCATATACTGCCATCTGTAGTATGGCAGTATATGATAGGATCGATCAGACAACCTAGGGTTAAAGTACCCTAGGGAGTCAAAAATAGTATAAATAAAATAAAAAAAAGTTTAAAAAAATAATAATAATAAAAAAACTAAAATTTCAAATCACCCCCCTTTCCCTAGAACTGACATAATATAAAATAAACAGTAAAATCATAAACATATCAGGTATCGACGCGTCCAAAAATGCCCGATCTATCAAAATATGATGACGGTTTTTCAGTGCGTTTACCCCCTACGGAAATAGCGCCCCCAATTCGAAAATGGCACTTTTGGCCATTTTGAAAATTAAAAAAATCTATAAAAAGTGATCAAAAGGTTGTACAGTCCTAAAAATGATATCATGAACATATTATCAAATTTCGCAAAAAATGACAGCACCCACAGCTCCGTACACCAAGTATGAAAAAGTTATTAGCGCCAGAATTGGGCAAATAAAAAAATATTTTTTTCAGTTAGGTTTTAATTTTTGTAAATGTATGAAAACATTATAAACCTATACAAATTTGGTATCCCCTTAATCGTACCAACAAAAAAATAAGATAGACATGTCATTTGGGGCGCTCATGAAAGACGTATATCCAAGCCACAAGAAAATGGCGCAAATGCATTTTCTTGCATTGGTAATTTTTTTTCCCGCTTCCGAGTACATGGCATGGAATATTTAATACCATCACTATAAGTGCAATTTGTTACGCAGAAACAATCCAATCACACCACTCTTTACGTGTAAAATAAAAAAGTATAGTTTTTGAAGGTGGGGAGTGAAAAATGGACATGAAAAAACAGGAAAGGCCCGTAACCGTTAATCCTCCCCTTCCCTCCTACTTGAAGAAGATGAAGTCGCCGCTCTGAACGCACTTGGTGCAGGTCAGAGCGGCGACTTCATCTTCTTCGATGGGAGGGACACGGAGGCAATACCGGGTGGGGGGGGGGGAATGGAGTGTCCCTGACTGGGCTCAGTGCGGTAGAGCTTGGGACCCCTCGGTACACAGTGACGCGTTCATAGAGAAAACACGTCTCCCGCTTGGGGCTTTCCTGGCACTGGAGACGCCGTGACATTTGAATCTGAATAATGATATTTTGTAAGCGCATTTTGTGTGAAAACTTGATGCGGCCCAGCCTACCCAGAATCTACCTCCAACGGCCCCCAGGTAAATTGAGTTTGAGACCCCTGCTCTAAAACTACCATGTGCAGTGCTGTTATTTCCTTAAATAGTGAGTAATCAGCAACAGTGGCTCCTAATAAATCCTCTGATGCAAATGTGGATATAGTCTGAGACAAAGATTAATATCGTGCACATATCTGCAGTGCAATACAATAGTGGCCAAGTGAGTGGATTTGTCTATATTCCATACAAGCTGTGGCCATCTCACGCCCCTATAGAGGCCTATGGTGCGAGGGAACGGTACAGTAACACCAGTGTCGAACACCACCGTGACCAAGCCAGGAGGCTACACCTATATTATATAGGGTTTCCTGGCTCACCCCTCCCATCTCCAACTGGGTTGCTTCACCAGGATGAAGGACTTATGCAATGAAACTGAGGGGCTCCAGACTCCATAGGGTTAAGAGCCTGGAGCCCCTCATGCTCATTTGCTACATCCTTTCTTCTGGTGATAGATCCCTTTAAGAAAATAATGTTCCCTTACAGAATGGCTGTCAAATCAGAGCTGGACGAATTCTTCTTATGCAGATGGCTTATACATAAAAAAAGTCAAATGAATTGCTCTTTCAGTTGCATACGTGGAAATCAGATCTAGAGTGGTGGTGGTGTAAATTTTTCTTATATTTGGAGTACAGCGGTGCTCATCAATTAATAGAACGCCTCCTCTTGTAGACGTGTCTCCCCTAATTATGCTTCTTAATTGATGTGGTCATTGTTTAGTTATGCCTACTTACAAATGTCAAGCTCATCATCTAGTTAGTGTGATGTCCTATCACTCCATATACACGACACACTCGCTTTTATGCATACATAAACTTCTTTATTATTCGTGTGGAGTTACATTGCTTTTTTTTGTAATGTCGCATACACTTTTTCACATCCATTCTTTAATGTGACAGAACACCCGGCCTTATCAACGGGTAGGGAGAGATTTATCATACGCTGTCGCTTCGTTCTGGCCGGGCAAAACTATAGCAGGTCCACTATGGCGCGGCTGTTGTTAAAAACTTTGAACAAAAGTGTGAGGCGGGGGGGGGGATTTCTCTGTCCCACCTACTCTGCAGGCTACCGTACCCCTCTACGCCTCCTTCCCGCCTACATGGTGTGGAGGTGTGTAGTTTCTACTCTTAATCCTACCCTGCGATTTGCGATTTCAGAAACTTATGTTAGAACCGTGGTAAATCCTCTCTCATTGTCTCAGACATGACATGTAACAATGCTGATTCAATGTCATTTCAGCTTTAGATCAGTCTGGACGTGGAATAATGTCACTTACGATTAAAGGACACCTGTCATGAGGTCTTGTCACCTAGTCACTACTACCTGTTGGAGCAGCTACAAGGACCCATCCCAGCCTTTATCTAGTTATTTCATACATTAATCATTGTAAAATCATATATCATGTAAATGAGGCTGGTCCACATGGTCAAGGCAGTGATGTCACCCCTTTACCCCTCCTCTCCTCCCCCTGCTCATGTCGTGTGTAATGTATAGTAACATTGCTAGTGTGTGTGCTGCATCTGCTGATATGCTGCATCCTCCTAAATCCAGTGAGAGACACAGACATCAGCTACACATGAATCTGACATGTTTGCTGTAACATGGCTGCCTGGAGCTGCTGTATCTCCCTAACACACACACACATGCCCACAGGCTGCAGGGGGTGTGGCCACCACACCAGAAGCACATCATATACAGCCTCACATCATTATACAGGCTGTCAGTCAAGCACTGGGTGTGTGGCTGTTCTCCCACTCATGACTAAGTGGACAGCTTGAATATGCTAATGCTTCATGGGCCATTTCACAGTCATTTGCATACAACTTTAGGACCTCATTGCTAGGTTTACCGCATGTAGAGGGACAATGAAGTGATAGAGGCAATGCTCTCTAATGGCAGTTTATGAAAATATATTAGTTTAGGGGGTTATTTTGCATTGCAATATTATTCATATCATTGCATATATTATTGCTATACTAGCATTGTTCATTGTAATATCAGACATGTGTAAATGAAATAAAATCAACAAGATAGCGGGAAGACTATAGCGCAAATCTTTAGGGCACTGCCTGCTCCCACAGTAATGTCCCCATTGCAGTCCCCTGCCTGCCGGCTGCCCTTTTAAAATAAAAATTGTATACTTCCCTTCGATGCTCTTCTCCCCTGGCCCAGGTTCTTCTTGCGCCCTGCGCCTTCAACCACTCATAGTGAATGCCACTGGCACACGCAGAAACGTGCCTCGGCCGCCTGCCCGGCGGCGCTAGTAGAAAAGTAGCTTCGGAAGTGAGTATAACGTTTTTTATTTTAAGTTCCCACTCTTGGCCCGGTGGTTGGGAACCACGGCTGTAGGGAATATTTATTTTAAACAAGGGGGAAAGTGAAGGAGTTGGCCAATTTTCAATGCAACTTCCTTAAAGGGAAACCTACCACTTAAAATTAGACTTATAACCCACAAATACCTTGCAACAGCTCAGGGTGAGCTGATGCCGGACCATATCTTAACTAGTAGCAGAAATCGCTGTATCCGGTGTTTGTAGCGTTATTAAACCCCCCTTCGGCGCACCACAATTTTGCTGTGCACTCCATGCGCGCGACTATTCATGCACATTATATAGAGGGTCCGAGAGCCGGTGACGTCACCAAGCTCTTGGGCACACTCGTGCATGCGCAGCAACAACTTTTTATCTCGCGGCCGGCTTCCATTGCGGCTGTCGAACAACCACGGCTTCGGATGGTCGCGTGCATGGAGGCACACCAATATTGGGGTGCCAGAAGGGGATTGAATATACCGCTAAAGACACTTTTTCCCAGAATACAGCGGTTTCTGCTACAAGTCAAGATTGGTCCGGCATCAGCTCACCCTGAGCTTGTTCAAGGTATTTCTGGGTTATAAGTCTATTTTAAAGTGGTAGGTTTCCTATAAGCCAAATAGAAGTGTTTCCTAAAATAAGAAGGCTTTTCTGCTGTTACACTTGTGGTATCCTCAAAACTGTGTCATTATGCTGTGGTAAGACAAACTTATATTGTATGTATGTGACGTCCACAAGCATCAGAATTTCAGCAATCTCTCTCAGATTTATCAGAAGTCTGCAGTTAATAACAGATATCTAGAGCATCTTTAGCAACAAGTGTCCCACCACTCCACTGTTTGTATTTTTCACCCATTGTGAAAGGTTTGACACTTAAAGTTGCTTGCCCATTCATTTTACGCATGGTGCCTGGATCAATCGAGTAGTTTCCTTGTTTTCTCATGCTGGATTTTCATGGTAGATTCCTTTAAAGTTTCCTATAGTGACCACCATTTTATAAAGGTTTGCATTTTGAGATAGGCGTCCCTATAACCACCTTCTTCAATACCTTAAAGGGTGGGCTGCAGTCAGTCATTTGGATTTAACTCATGGCTTAAGGCAAACATAGGTTCCTACAGAGTTAGCACAAATATTAGTTTGAACATATGCTAGCTTCCAACATTCATGTGTCTGTCAGCCAAGGGGGCTTTGTTTTTTTTCCTGTAGACAAATCATTTTAGTAGTATCTTCAATATTTATTTTTTATATAAAGTATTATATTTACAAACTAGGAGGCCAGGGAAGAAAAGAAAGAAACTTTATTAGTAAATTGGGCACAGACAAAGGATTAAATTTAGCCATTACTTTGTCGGGCAGAACAATTTCAATGTTTTCGAATTTTAAAAATGTATCTCAAAATCAAAATTATAGTTTATATTCTCCATTGCTCCACAAATATATATCTGCCACACCAAACTCGCTCATTACTCTCACCTTCACTGCTATCTCTCATTCCTATTGTACGCTCACATTCAGAACCTCCTAGGCTACTTCTTACCATACAGCTGGCATAGCACCTTCTCTGGATTTTACGGAAGTCCCATGGGCACCATCGGCCTTGCTGACAGAAGCCTCAGCCTCACGGACATCAGTGGATTCTTCCGCCACCCTCCAAGGACAATATCGGCCAGTTTGCTGGACTTGTCTCTCCTGCCGCCTCCATGGTTTGTCTTTTGTATCTATGCATGGTTACGCAGTGTGTAGCAAGAATGGTACGTGAGGGTGAGTTGGGCGCTGTGTGTGCTCATCAGGACACCTCTTCCTTTCACCAGAGTAGTGATAGCGCCTTCATGCTTGCATTGGTATCAGAAGCATGAGTCACCAATGCGGCTTCGCTCTTACTGATGGTTTTGGTGAGGGTCGAGGATCCTCACTTGACCCTCTCATGAATTTGTTTGCTTTTGACTTCACTAGGACTCTTAGAAGGTCTACTAGCCTGGGAGGACCCAACCAGATGTTTCATCCGTTCTTTGAAGGAGGTTCACCAGCTGTGACTCTGGGACTGACTCATTGTTGCGGGGTTCCTTCAGATCTGACTTTCCCAAGGAATATTTCGCCCCCTCCTGGCTTCCCAAATCCAAACTATCTGAGGTTTGTGGACTTAACTGGACAGCATCAAATGTCTTGCCCTGTGATTGGCTGAGTACAACCAGGAGAACCTCAGATCTTCACTTTCCCAAGGACACACTGCATCTTCTTTGCTTGCCAAGAACTTCAAGCTTTAATCAAGTTTTGCTACCACTTATACCTCCATTTCCAAATTTCCATTTGCCTCCATGGACATATTTGTGTTCTTACACTTCCGGTTTCCCTCCCTTCCCATGGACAGATCCCCATTCTTGTGTTTTTTTCCTCACCTTCCATATATTTTCATTATGATCTTCTTTCCGTCTGCAGTAGGGCTATGGAAAGACAGGTTGCTGCCAGACGGACTAAGCCACCACCTGGTCCCTCACTGTCTGTGCTCTCCCATGGACATATTTCAATTCTTTTACTTTCCCACACTATTTGATTTTGTGGAGCATCCCTAGGACCCCCATGCTTTCCCAGGGGCAAACTGCTTCTCTCAGCTGGCTCATTTCGTTCTAACCTGCGTGGCTGGAGGGTATGTTTAGAGCCTTTGGGGGTAGAGTATTTCTCTTCTTGTCTCATATTTTTGTCTATGTTTATTTGGCTCGGGAGGAGAAATTTGGCCCTTTATTTCCGCCTGCTTGATGCTGGAGACTTTTGTGTCTTGTCCACCATATAATTGGATTCTGCTTCCCAAGACAAAACATCTCCAAGCAACTCTTGTTGTATCTACAGGTCCTGTATCTGCAGCTTGCTTCAACCTTTCTCGTTTTCTCTTATCACGCTGTTCTTTAAATGCTCTGACTGCAAGAACCAACTTTTTAAGGTATTTTGTATGGCGTCTTGTAGTTTCTACTGGTTCTGACTTCTTCACCCCTGTACCTGTTGTCTCTAACCCGGTTTCCTTTGGATACTGTCCCACTCTTCACTTGAACGTTCCAGGCCTAATGGTTAGAGGAGAAGTGGCAACCCGTTTTCATTTTTGGTTCCCCATCGATGACTCTCCTCTGGACTTCGGGTTCTTCATTACCTAACCCAACGTGATGCTCTCCCACTCACTCTCCTCCCCTTCTTTACACGTGGCTTTCCTGAATGAGAGCTGTCCCAAGCTACTGCATTTTTCCAGGTGCATAGGTGACTGCTTCTGGTGACCGATTTTTCAGACTGTGTTGGGAGATCTTGAACTTCCCATGGACACACTTCAGCTCTGTCAAAAGCTGCCACCCAAAAAGGTTTCGGCTACCTTCCATTGTTTCTCTGTTGGACTCTGTCCGTGGTCCCTTTCCTCTACACTTCCATCAGTGCTGTGGGATTTCTGCAGAACCCAGGCTGTACACTCAATGGCTTTTTTATCAGCTAGTAGGTTGTGGGCAACTAAGAGATTTACAAACCAAGGGGCCTGACGAGAGAATCGCCACTGGATCGTAGTGACATTCCGGCAATATTTCTCCTCATGAGGGAGTCTCGCAAGGAGGCATCACGAGCTGAGCTTTCCAGTCGTGGGAAGGTAGCTCCCAATCCTTGGATTCTTGCATGTGGTCATAATTGCTATGTGACTTTCTTAAGGAAAGAACTCTCTGCCTTAAAGATCCTCACGCAGTTTCATACTACTACTGTCCTGTGCCTGCGTCTTTGTCCACCCGGTTGAGCCCAGTGATCCCTCACGTGCCTCGCGTCCACTTTGCTTTGAAGCAGAATCTGGCATTTCAGTGACTCGGCGTAGTAATGGATCGCCCAGTCCCCTTCAGAGCTCTGTTTTCTTTCTGCAGGTGGGGATTGTGTTAAAAAGTCATTTCTTTGTTTATGGACTTTCTAACTGAGCAGAAAATATTTTTTAAGTTGCATCCGGTAATGGGAAACATGGGTGAGAAACGAAGGACTTAATTTGTATCTATGAAGATGTACGTTGAGTACATGAGAAATACATTTCCTTGTCTCTTTTTAGTTAGTTTATCATATAATTTGCATATTCCCAGAACTTTGAATGGCTCCCCTGATGGTCTCAGGTCCAGGCTGTGCTCATCCAGGGCTGATGTGATGCCTACTATTTAGGTTGGATCCTTGATCGTCTAGTTCTAAGTCTCTTCATACACCTCATCGCTCTCTTCTCTTTGGTGGGCCCTCCTGCTGCAAGAACTAACACAGCCCGCTACCTTGGATCTGGAAGAAACAGCTTTCACATAAATGGGTGAACACAAGATTTATAATCTACCTTGGGCACATAACATAGGTGAGTGTCATTGTGACTGGTCCATGGTGTGAATGAAGAAGAGAAGAATGTCCCCAGTCCGGATGAAAGTGATGGGACTCATAACAACCTAGTGTAAGAAAGCTGGTGAAAGACTTCACAGGTGTGGATTAATTTTTGCATTACATTGCATTGCAATTGCGTACTTGAGATAAAGGTGGATGGTACTAAGCGCCGGGGGTGCAGAACAAACCTTGCAGCAAACATGTGCCCTGGATACACTCAAACTAGCCTTAGTGATCAACATAGGGGCATCATGTGGGAACTTGGTGCATATCACATCACCGAGAATGTGGAATGCTGGTTGATATAAGACATCTCTTGGGATGGCTAGTCCCCATGTACGCGGTTCACTGAAAGCAGAGCACTGTAACGAGCTCCATAACACAGGTAACGCCCAACAAAGGAAGACAACTCAGCTGTGGAGATACAAGTGTCCCTGTTTAACCAAGTATTAAGATGCGATCACTTTTATATGCATATCTCACTTTCTCAACTCACATCAATATTCACTATCATTGAGGGCCAAAGGGATCCGATACCCCTCCATATTCCTATTTTCCGGCATCCAGTCACATCGTTGCAAACAGGGTACATACAAATGTGGTTGTAATTTGGTTGGAATTTTTCTAGTGACTTTTTAAAGGAATCCTATACGCATTTGTTGATGCATTATGAGCAACATACCTTGAGTAATCTGTATCTAAGCACACTGATTGCAGGATCATATCTTGGTAATTCCGGAGCTGTGGGTTGGTTCTGATAAAACAATTATAACATTAGGACCTTGGGAAGCTTTGGTCAGCTGCTGCCTAGATAACCATTACACACGCGCTTGTATTACAGCATGAGCCTTAGTCAGACATTATTAATTCACCCTGAGTCTTGATCCTCATACCCATCTGGAGGATGGTGCAGCATTGATTATTTGCCTTCATGCACAAGCCAGGGATTACATCCTCCTCTCCTCCAGAGAACAACTCATGTCTAGAAGAGTGCTGAACCAGCCATAGAAGCGGAGAGGCTTCATTATCATAAAGTTTATATCTGGTTATTATCGCAAAACCGCTCAGCTCATGGATTAACCCAGACCGAGATCCAAGCAGTCAGTGTAACTACAGACGCTCAAGGTATGTTTGCTTCATAATGCAACAACTCAATGGTGTTTCCTTTAAGATACCTGGGCCACTTACTAAAACCCCTGATCCAGTTTTCCTGTCGATCTTGCACATTCTTTTATGTCAATCTGCTTGCGCCATAGAAGTGCGCCGACCACTGTGATACATGTTATCATGAGAATCTGACAGAGTGTGTCGTGTTAAAGGCCCATAAAAGTTGGTGATACTCTGTCGGAGCAAGTGCAGGGCACTAATTAATGAATAACAATTCTGAATGTGGGCCCCCTTTGAACACTACCCAGGGCACTTTTGCAACTTTTTTTTAAATAAATGCTACCACTGTGTGTGTATAACATACTATGTGATGTACCTGTTTATTTTTTGTTTTGTAGCAGCCCCCCTGACGCTTTCATCTGTTTATCAATTCTGGAACACGTGGAGACTAAGCTGCTACTCGGGGTCTTCCATACACTGGCAACGAGATTGCAAGAGAATTCTCTGCAGAGAGTTTTTTTGTACAGTAAACACATACACATGCATGTACTGTTGTAGTCCATTGCCACGCCAGTGCTATCCCATCGATCACACACTTCCTAACTTTCTTATGGGTGCATTATGTTTGAGTAAAGGTCTGTGTCATTGATGAACGTTACCCTAAAACCACCATAACACCTTTACATTGTGCTGAGAGTTATCATTTTGCATCAATTGGACTGGAACTCGACTATCCAGCACCAATTGCATCTGTGGTGCGATTGACTCTACACAACAGCAACTCTAAAGCTGCAAATATTCAATGGCCGAATGTTCACGGTTTTATACAAAACGCTAACGCCAGCAGAGCCTGCAAAGTTTTGCCCGCGCGCACAGCTCCCTTCACAATCAGGCTAAGCTTCCTAGGAGGGTAACTGCTCCAATACCTCGTATTTTTTCGACTATACGGCACATAAAAAATATTAATTTTCTCAAAATCTAAACGTGCGCCTTATATGTGACTGTACTTACAGACACAGCTACCTTAGACTGTTCACGGTCGTGCATCATGCTGGTCATTCATCCCTATAAATCAGTGTGCCTTAACCGAGCATTTATTGATGGTGCAGCCTTATAGTCCAAAATATGGTAATATCACAAATGGTTGCCATTTTTGTGATTGACAGTATGCTCTCTCCCTTCATTGCCATCCCTTCTGATGCCACAGTGTGCCAGAGCTGGGATTGCTCATATCTGAATCAGTAATATTTCACCTACTATATCTAGTACTTGTAAGGTTAGTGAATATACTGTCGCTTGGGGCTTTGACCCTTGGATCTTTGTGTTGCCTACTGTTTTTGGATGTGTTTGTGCCTCTGCCTTGCTTTAAGCTTCGTTTCTTGCTGCCTATTGTCCTCTTGTCTCTGTCATTTTTATTGTCTTTATTGGACCACGCAAATGAACGCTGTAAAATAAACTGAAAATGTATTAATACCATAAAAAAAATGCTCTAAAGTGATTAAACAAAAATTTGTCATCCCCAAAAATAAATAGGTATGCGCGAAAAGGTTATGCTAAAATTACCGAGTATCCACACCCTTCTGGACATATTTATAGTCTATCTCCGGTTTACTACCGGTTGTTACATCCAATTTGCAGGTTAGATACTTAACACTAGAGACATCTATAGTTCCCACGGTCGTAATCCAGTAATAAAAATCAGCCCTTCTTGTGTTTGCGTGCGATTGACCACAGGCACACCTCTTTGTAAATTCTCCTGTCCCCCCCTACGTCCATCCCACCAAGGACCAATACAAACCCCAAGATGATCACACCACTACGTAATACCTCACCTTGTCATTAGGAACGCGCTCGCAGGCTGTCCTCGATAGGTAAAACTTTCATAACCCTGTAACAATGTAGTTATATATATATGTATTAGTCAATGAGAGCAATCCATACCCCAACGGGAGCAATATCATCGCAATCTTACCTGTACAATTTATACAATGGTGCCATAAACAATACGAAACCAGTAGAACGGACCCCGCGAATGAGCCCTGCAGCTGGAACACTCCCGCTTAAATACACGATAAATACCTACAATCCAAGAGCTTTTTAGTAAAAGCGACACACTCGTAATCTGACCTATTGTACATATCACAATTTTTATTTCCGTAGAACTCACTTGGAAAGTAGATGAGCAGTGACCCGTAAAGGATTGTCCTCTAGGAGGAGACGACCTGAGCTCGAATCCTCTGTATAGACAAGAGACACGATGCATGTGTTACTACCCAGGATGAAGATGTCTTTTAGGACATGGATGAATATACCTTGGCAATCCAGCTGTTTCCATACAACATTCTATCCGTATGATGGTCCCATATCTCACATTAAAACCCTTCAGCATTAATTATAATCACCATTGCATCTATCAGCTATGGCAAATTGTTTCAATGATAGAAACACGTTGAATTTAATACTTTTATGATGATAAACTAGAGCCTGCGAGGCATATCAATTGATCCAGGACTAAACATATGCCAGCCTGCTTTCAGAACATCCAAAAAAGTTAGTCCTTCTGACAAGTCGTTTCATATGTAAATGACCAGAATGTAGAATGCCAAAGCATCGGCGGAACACTGCTATTGTATGCAATGCATGTAAATCGCGCAAACCTAAAACACCATCTTCTTGTGTATAGACTGGATCACATGTTCTCAAGAACTGCACTTAACAGAGAAGGCTGCATTCACACTGCCGTATGTAGGGTACGTATATACGGCGACATATATACGGCCTATTAAGTCCCCCCATATATGGCATGAGTCACAGCGCCCTACGGGAGCGGTGCAGTGCAGCACAGTGCGGCCCGACCTATATCCGTACCCCGGTACAAGAAGAGGGTGTCTGTTAGCTCTAGAGAGGGGCGGGATGATGCAGTGCTCATTACCGTCCGCTCTCGCTCCCCGGCGCCACGTTGCCCCCCGTCTACGGACAGCGGCCCACGTTAATGTGAATAAGCAGCCTAAGAACATAACGAAATTCTACTCCTAGGCCAGGATTCGGTGTGCACAATACTTCAGCAAAAGATGAGTCATGGCTCTACTCTTTCCCGCAACGGCGCCAGTACGGGGGCATACTGCTTTGTGCCTCCATGGCAGCATGTACTACAGTGGTATCAGGTATAGTACGCTCTATTGAGGCCCACAGTGTCAGGGGGCCACTTCATCCGACCTGAACACACTAAAAGTGGAGGATGTGCCCATTACTACATAAATTGTACACATAACTCTTTGTGCTTATAAGAGTTTGCTGTTGTGTGTGTGGATCTGTGGATGTTGTATATGCAGTAATGTTTATGTAGTGTTAATTTAATGGGGGAGAGTTACAAGCTGCCCAGAGTAAGAACTGTGCGTTAGTTGTCCCATGCAACCAATTGCAGTTTATTTTCCCAGTGCATTAATTTTTTACAAGGAACTGTAATTGCTTGCCATGGGAACACCACGCACATTCTTACTCGTAGGCACTTGTACAATCTCCCCCTATGTGTTGTATATATACTTGACCGTCTGTAAGTGGCACTATAGGTAGATATCTATAGGCTCTATATGTGGTTTATATACGTATTTGTGTGTTATTGTAACTCCACATTGTGAGTATACAATTATGTACATTTTGTAGTGGGAATGGTGAGCCCATTCCGAGTCTCCTTTGGCACACTGCTTCTCCTAGTTAGCCCCTGTATGACGCCGTATGCTCAGCTGCCTTTCATACGGCATGGGGCCTAGGTTTATTTAATATGGTATAAAGTCCGACACTAAAGAAAACCTTTTTCAATGTCCACACCTCCTCCCTCTCAGATGGAGCTTAACAGTCTTTGGGCCTGGGAATGGGCTTACAGACACATACATGGGCCTTATTTAACTAAGGGTCCCTGGCGGCCGCGCGCATTTTTTGTCGTGTTTCCTTACTTTTTCGGGATTGCATCGCATGCAATCGGATTGTGTCGCAATCGCGCTTGCTTCACGTGACCACAATTGGGGGGCGTGCCGTTGTTGATATACATTCAAATTTGTGATGCAATCCAAGCACTAGCAGTGGGGAAGAATATGGTGAACTCCTCCGGTGGACCTGAGCGGGAAGCGACACATGAAGGGATATACAGTTCACAACGATCTACTGGATCTCGTACACAGTGTCATTATCGCTCGGGAACGCACCTCGTGATCGCACTCAAACGGTAAGTAATGTGCCCCCCCATGATTGTGGTTGACAACTGTATAGGAAACAGGTTTGTGTGGCCACGCTAGTGATTCTGGGCATGGAACTATACAGTGGAGTAGAGCTAGAAGTCAAAGTATCTCTACAACTGTGTAACACCTCACTTACGCGAACCTCTACGCGAGCGAAACTGTAGTACAAACCAACACCACCACTAAGAGGTGGATGGGGTAATCTGCTTTTGTCTGCCTCCATACAAAGTTCCATTGCAACAGCTTTGTTGATGGAAGTGGTGGTACTCAAACACTCACCATCTGCTACTAATAGCTTTTACTAACTAAAATTGTCATTATCCAAAGAACCCCCACAGGTCCATACAACCCATTTAGTCCCTTAAATTCAAATAGTTACCAGGTTTGGTCACACATTTTATGTAGCTCTTTGAGGGCTTGTTTTTTTGTTGGTACATCTATCGCTTGTCTTTTTTTTAAAGCACTGATTGAATATCAAATTTAAAACTTTCTTTTAACAAATCTTTATGGAGTGGGACGCCAAACATTAAATGACTCCTGCAGAGGAATTACTTTTTTTTGCGGAACAAAGTAAGTTCTTTCAATTCTTTCCTAGACATGAAGATATTTATTTCTTTCTAGTGAAATATTAGAATTTGTCTTTTTTTATATGATAAGCTAGTTTTTTTCATCCAATACCATAGAACCACACACTTGTTCTAATTGGTGTCTCAAGTGTGGGGATTCTCATCCAATCTGTATGCCAAGTCGGTGAAACATTGGTCTTTTTCTTGTGGAACCTGTGGTTGGCTGGGTTAATATATCTTCAAATATCAACCATTACGGCAATATGCCATTTTAAACCCCTTAGGTGCCGTTAAAATTTAACTTGTTAATTCCTTATCTATTAAAAAAATACAAAAAATGTGACTCGTACTATGTTGTTTTAACAATAGTCAGGGGTTCGAGATCATCCTGTTTATAAACTCCCTTTCTCCTGTCAGGTTCCTATCTAGCTATCTTTTTAGTTTGTATTGTGCCTCTTGTTGCTTTGGGTGGCATTCAGACACACAATCCGCCGTCTGACTGGGATGTTACGTAGGGTTGAGTGGGAAATTTAGGATGGGGTAATTAGGATTGCCCTGAATAAAACCTACTCTTCACCCCCCCCCCCCTCCACATGTTTCGACACCTAATGTCCTAATGTGGCGTCTCGGGTTTTGGGGCAATCGGAAACTGCACACACGTTTCTTTATTCGTATTTCTCTCTTTTTTTTTTTTTTAAATAACAAATCAATAGATTGGCCAAGTTAGATCTGACTGCAAGTTGTATGGTAGGAGGGTTTTGTGAGTTCCTTTATGGTGAAGGCTATATCATGCTAAATTTGTTATAAAAAAAAAAAAGGAAATAAGAATAAAGAACGTGTGCCATGTTTTCCATTGGAGTTCAGTTTTTGTCATAATGGGTTCTTTTAATTACTTTTTCGCAAAGTACCAAGGGGAGACCTGCTGGAACTGCCCAAGCTATGTTTACCCATAATACCTCATCAAGCCGCGAATGGCATTGCAATTTGGTGTGAGTGGACAGATAGAAAGACCTGTTATTTGATGGAAACCTCTGTAATAACTGAATCTCACCCCTTCAGCTGGGAGTTTTTCACCTATTTTGGGTATTTTTGAGTGGCTGATTCCCAAAATACCATTTATTTCTCCTAGAACGCCCCCTCCTTAGTTTATTAGACGTTGAGCGTTCCCATCAGACATAAGTACAATGGAAGAACGTTAATATAGCAGCGGGGGCAAACCCTTGGCACGCGCCCATCCTCCAACCACTGCCAGGTCGGACAACCACTGTCACACCTGGTTGTCATGGCTGTTCGCAGCTCCGATACTGTTAACACCATGCAGAGCGGGTGCTGACACTTCCTGCTCTGTCACTCGATCACAGCAGCGCACAGTACGGTAATCGTCCCGCGCTGGCATCGGTAATGATTGTCCCCCTGATGTCCCCCCCCAGCCCTAACCTGACCGCCCACCACTGCCCATCTCCCTACTGCCCCCCCCCCCCCCCCAAAACAAACGCAAGCCCTACTGCCCCCCCCCCCCCCCCCTGAACAACGAGCCCTGAACTTCTGCCCGCCATCATGGCCCCACCTTCGACAACAAAGAGTAAGTAAACCTATGTAATTCCTAATGTTGTATTTATGCATAACATATATATTATATATGTATGTGGCATTTATATTATTTATACCTGTGTGAGGGCTTATTTTTTTTACGTACATATTTTACTTCTCATTTATTAAATTCCATGTCGTTTACTGGGAAGCTGGGTTTTAATACTTTCACTCGCAATCATTTGTCTCCTATTCTTTGGGTTCGTAAATCGCAGGATACCAGATTTGTAGTTTATTGTGTTTTATACTTTTTCATAATTAAACTGTACGAAAAAGAAATAGTGTCAACATCTTGTGAGGCTAATAACTTTAGTGCACGGAGCTGGGGGTGTGATTTTTTTTGCTTAATGACCGTTTGTTTTTCATTGCTACCATTTTAAGGACCTGTGTGACCTTTTGATTATTGTTTAATACTCTTTTATGTGATGGTGTAAAGTGGTGTTTCAGTTGTAAGGCGCTGGAATCCAAGCTCAGACGTCCTGTGTAATTGATTCTAGACTAAACCGCATTTTTCTGGTTAAATTGCGTACTGGCACTTTGAGATAGTAATTAGGTTTTGGGTTGCAGTTTGGGCACTCGGGTCTCTAAAAGGTTCGCCATCCACGTTATAGAGGATATGGATACACATATGATACCAGTGGATGCATCTAGCGTTAATTCCAATAAACTAGGTTTCAGTTACTTGTTACAGCCCACTATTTCCAAATTCTTTAGTTTTAGACAAGAGAAGATGATTTTTCTGGGCTAAAATTGCCATTAAATGAGTTTTCCAATAGACCACACAGGTTGCTTCTTCAATTGCAATGCACCATCTTCCATAAACAAGTTCAAACCTGTTTTACTGGCAATATTAGCACTTTCATGCTATGGCGCCATGCCCGCCATCATACCAGATGGAGGAACTTTACTAAGTGCTTCGCATCTAAGCCCCTCCTACTCCACCACATCATTGTAATGCCTTTGTACTTCAATTGTACACTCAAGAAGGTGAGCACAATCAGTATGGAATAAATACTATCTGCCGAACAGAACTCAATATTTGTGGCTCACCTGTCTTTCTTTTCCCAGTTTTTTTAAACGTCTTAGTACATATGAGTGACAACGAGTTTGAGGAGCATATACTTTGAAATGTGGCAATGCGAGATCTCTAAAATGAGCTTATATAGGAAAGGCTGTCACTTCCAAATCAGGGCCCCAAACATACTTAAAAATAGTTCCAACTTTTAGGGTACCAATATTTTTCCCCAGTATATAGGATGCAAAGAGCTGTCAATTTATGGAGATGGTGACAGGTCCCATTTTAAAAAAACCAATTTCAAAAACATTTTTGCATTATGTGATAAATGACACAGCTTTGGGCAACGAACATATAAAGTGATGCTCACTTTGCTCTCCTCGGCGGGTGTATGACACCAGCCTACTTAGAAAGACGCCCAACAAGCCCCCAGCATCTTGTAATGACAAGTGGACACGACAGTGACAAACGCAAGGCCCATCTTCTTTCAACCATACAAGGGGAACTATCCACCGTGGCACATCCTGAACTACACGTAGACAGAAGTGGCCCCAAGGTAAGATTTGTCTGAACCTGTCGGAATGTATTATAGAGAGATCATATGACACATCATTTATAGATACACATGAATTTTGACACACAAAAAATCCAAAACGTATGAAGTAGAATACCTTGGGGACAATGTATCATGTTTTTGGTCTCTCTGAGGTGAATTTTTGAGACATTTGGCAGCTCTGTTTTGTACCTATTATGATCCGGTCCTTTTTCTTGTGAATACAGGTTTCCGTTTTTCCTATCCGGCAGCACAGAATTTTGGCAGCTTTTTGAACTTTTGTTGTAAATGTCTCAAATACACATTTGACATAGCCACGTGAGGAGGTTATATACAGAGAGGACACCAGCCATGTGAGGGGTTATATACAGGAGACATACAAGCCACGTGAGGGGGGTATATACATGATGTATCAATACTGTTATTTGGGATTTTGCTTGTCCTCATTTTTAAACACTCCAGTCTCACCCCAGGGAGATATGACTATGCGGCTGCGTCACACCTGGCGTTTTGATTGTGCTTGAAACCACTTACAATAGTGATTTGCCTAATTCATTACTGTTACATTTTGCATTACAAATGCATAGTAAACGCAATGCCAAAATGGTTATATTGCCTTTGGTACACCGCAATGTTAACAGTAATGTTAATAAGCAAATCACTTCTATCTCAGCTGTTGTAAGTGGTTTCAAAATGCAATTTTTGAATAAAAAAAAAAAACATTTACTGTGCAAAATTTAACATTTAAAAGCCGTTGAAATAATTCCAATTTACAACATGTTAAATAGGGTCCAGGAAAAAAATCCTTCCTTCGCACCTGCTTGTGGACCAGGTACAGATTTTCGCCAAAAATTCCAAAAATAGCCAAAAAACTGGATTCATAAGTGAAAGTCGCACGGGATATTCTGGGAAACATAATACGTGAGGCGCACTGCACAAATTGCAGCCAAGGCGACTTGAAAAAAGACAAAAATTTGCAAAAAACGTCAAAATCTCAAAATGAGAACATTTGACTAGCAGAAATAATTATACCTGTCCCCCTAAAGTCCACAGTCTATTTAATAATACACATCCATGTCGTATACAAATATATCTTTTACTCCACAGTGCTACATTACCCTCGGCTGTCTCCTGTAATAGTCCCCCCCAGCTGGCACACGCATCGGTACCTTCCCAAGATGGAGCCGTCTCTTCATCCGAGATGCACTAAGGGGGTGGGATAAGCAGCTCGAACTGCCACCATATAAGACTAAGCAATACTGACATACAAGTATCTATCCCATTCACGGAATATCATCTACAGTAGCAGCCAAGTCCTATATCAACTGTAATGTTCATCTAGCGAGTCGAACAGGAAAGTTTTTCGCCAAAAACAGTGCCACCTGTGACCATGTATATAATAAACAAAAGCACTTGACTACCTAATCCGTACCATCAATAATTTAAACGGAAGTACTCACAGAAGG
The DNA here is from genome assembly GCA_019512145.1 of Engystomops pustulosus. Taxonomy (NCBI): domain Eukaryota; kingdom Metazoa; phylum Chordata; class Amphibia; order Anura; family Leptodactylidae; genus Engystomops; species Engystomops pustulosus. Next base: position 35,220,199 of record CM033646.1, read on the forward strand.
CTTAGAAAAACTGAATTATATGTGTATTCAATATTCTTGAATAAGGAAACCTTTTTAGTAAAAGGATCCTGTTCCACAGACTGGTGATAGCCCCCCCCCCCCTCCCCATGGTAGGTATTCATTAACCTTTTAAAAATCTCCTCCAAAGTCATGAAACTGAGCAAACAAAATAGACTAGATAAGCTGGAATGGCTACATGGCCCTTACCCCACCTCAAGCTTTATAATCCATAGGTTTTAGTGTCATTATATGATAATAATCTCATCTTTCAGATCCATATCGGGCTTGTGGTTCTGTGAGTCTAGGAAGCCTGGAGATTACAGAAAGTAAAGACATGAGGGAGATTTTATCAGAGCTTGTTTACCAGAAAACAGCCATACAAGGCCTGAAATATGCAGAATTCCTTGGTGCCAGACAGAATTTTGCTATTTCCCCCCCCCTGTAAGCTACCGTGATGGGGAGCGTTCCCTGGCACTTCGGAACTGGCACTTAGGCTAATAGTGCAATTCTATACCATGCCCAGAACCTGCCATAGACTACAACGCTATAAAACACCAGATTTCTGAGGAGACTGGGCTTCTCTACTCGATACGTTGCTTGCATGGGACCAGGGTACAACATACAAAATCATATGAATAGATCCCCCCATAGATCGCAGGTAATATCCACTTCCGTCTATTTTGTGCAACTGTCTGCTATTCCATTCCATGATTCTAGGTACTAGGAGCCGGACACTATAAGGTTTCTGAACTTGACTCAATCTCAAGAAAATATACTCTTCTCGCTCTTTTCACATGATTTTGGGAGGCTTTTTTATAGGTAACGTGTGAGATTTCACATAAAGAAGGAATTCTAGAAGGACATTTCATACCCTTTCTTAGGAGGCTTAGTTTGTAAATTTGGTGACATGTCCCGTTATAAAGTGTGTACTGTTACCACCCCGTCATAGACTATATATTTCCTGTTGTGCTAACTATTTTGCCCTGTCAATTTCTATGCCAGGGAGCTGACATTGTATCTTTATCTTCCAAGTATAGCCAAGGATATGGGAGATCTATAAATATGGCCTAAAATCAATTTGGGGCTTATTTGAAACCTGTTAACTTCTGGAATGAAGTCATACCCAATTTTTCTGGTAGCTTATTCCCTTTTCTGTAAAATGGTCTCTCTCAGAGTTGTGGAATAAGATACTCCAAAAACCTCTAAGGGAATTGGCATTGCTACGTGGAACGTTTCCCGTGATTTTAAGCTTGTGCTGATGCCTCTTATAGGGGTCACAGGGAATCGAAATCTGGCAAAAAACCCATAAATTGGGCACATGATAACAGTGAATGTCCCCCATACATGTTTTTCTTCCTCCAGCCATTATCCATTTGTGCGCCCTGTACTGTGGGACCTCGGCAGCACGGAGTAGGTAAGTCCATGTTATGTGTTAAATAGCCCTCCTCTGCCCGGCCATAAGAAATTTTAAACCCGGATAAACCCCTTTAAAATCTAAATCAGCCTGCTACACACTGTCCCGGATGTACAACAGAGCAGTGTGGAGTCGTGCTGAAAGATACGACACAGGAGTGCTGAAGTCAGTCTACAATCGCCGCAATTATGAATCAATTTATATTGGAGTCCTGCTGTACTAACAAACACATAGATATAGGACCAGATCTCTTGGAGCTGCGTATCTTACACGTCTGCATCTCTATATTGTCAATACTGCAATGTCTTATATTGTTTGCACTTGTAATGACAGCATGTACGAATTGCTCATAAGACTTAATCATCTATGATCGGTGTCTGGTCGGGTGGAATGTGGGAGTGAGAGCCCCGGGATGTTCTAGAATACTTGTGGTTTAGGAGTCACATGGTGAATCCATATGGGTTGTGGAGGTTGATGGCAAGATAGTCCCATCCTGGGCACCACCAAAAGATCCCATTGTAAAGGTCAGTATAAGGGAACAATGCTCGCCACATCATGCTCACAATACTTAATCACATTATATTGTTTTTTCTGTTTTTATAGACGGTCATGTTGCAGGTCACAAATTAAAGCCCTGGCAGGAGCTGGAAGACGTGAGCATGGGAAAGAAGAGAGGAAAGAAAGAAAAAGAATTACCAGCGAGGGGTGAGGAGAAAGAGAAAAGATAACGAAAGAGGAAAGGCAACGAAACAGGGAAAAGAAAAAGGAAGAAGAGAAAAACAGGAGAAAACAGAGGAGGTACTTAGCACGCAAAACTAGGATAATGGAAACAAGGTCAGGGAACTAGCTGACCACACAAAATACAGACAGCCCAAAACAGAGGGTTATTTGGAGGGTTATTGCTCTTATAATAAATAAGCATGGATATGACATTAATATTTGTTAGTGGTTAAGATGTTTTTATGAAGTGCAGTGTCCCCACACTTGGCTAAGTGTTCGACCCCAACATATAAGTTCCCCACCTCTGTGTCGCTGCACCCAACTCTATAAGTTCGAGAATACCCTCCCCGCCTACCATAAGTATAAAAGCACTTCGACATTATGAATCTTTGTTCCCCATATATAAGTTTTAATTAAGTGATGCAATTTTCTGCATGACCTTTATCTTGACTTGTTTGATGATATTTCTGTTTACTATGGACACCGTTGTTTGAATGTGATTGAATTTATGTGAAGCCATGTGATATGAATTTGTGAAGCAGCAGCTGTGATGCAAGCATTGTGTGATGAAATTAGTGACATGTGGAGAGCAAGCATGAATGGATGGATGATGGAATGCAAAGAACGCCCTTCTTGGGTCGTTGCGTGTACTATATATAGGACATTGGGGAACATCCAATTTTCTGGGATTTACAGCCAAGTTAGGATAGTATAGAACTTTGTTTTTGTAGTATCGTAAAGTCCACTAAAATATACAAAGCGTCTGAGGACCGGTTGTTTATCTCTCTAATGCTCCCGTGCAATATGCTGGCATTCATTCGTTATATGCTTTTACCGGATCATGTTTTGTTTCTGATCCTGTATTGCTGATTAGAACCATTGGTCTATGTCATTTTTCAGATCCCAAATATGTTTCTTAGGAAACAGGGCTATAGAAATCTAAAAGGAAACCTCATTGGGATCGGCCTTCCGTTTTTTTTTTAAGGCCCGTAGGAGTTCGAAGCTAAGCCTACTGCTGAATTTGATTTGCATGACAATAAAAGGTAAAGGTATGGCTTTTGCCTTTTAGATTTACCTAATACTCTTAGAAGAAATGGAATACACAGTAGGGCAGGGGAAATGAGGCCCATCAAAATTCTGCGTCCAACCCCCAATTATAGCGTAACCTCCTACCATCGGATCTACTTGTTAGGGTAGATCCATTTTGATGGTGGGGTACGGGTGATCCTTGATAATAGGAAAGCAGAGTAATAAGAGTAGTTGGTGTAATTCAAATGACATTATATATGCAGTGTCAGTCACAAAAGTTGAGAGGAAGAACTTACTTATGATTATTTCCACACTCAGTTTTTACAGTCATTAGGGCTGAAAAGATAAAAAAGTAACACAACTTTTTGGGCTCTGTGCTTCTTACTATGTGATTTCACTAGTTTTTCTATTTAATGTTTGTTGTTTTTCCACCAAACATATACTCAGTGTATGAGTATTAATGTGCACCTTTCCTTTGTTTAATTTGCCTATGATGCTCTTTGATTTTAAAGGGGTTTTGGACTTTTGAATAAGCCTCTTTCATTAGACAGGTGTATCCATGTTTATGTGCTGTTATCTCAATGAGGCTTTTTAGCCTTCCGCATTGTCTTCTTAGGGTGCTGGCACAGTTGCGCGTTGTTGGTGACGCTTGCTTAAAACCGCACTGAAAAGATACAGTCTTTTTCGTCTGTTTACCTGTCTTTGGTCTTGTATTGAATAATTTCACGCTGCAGTTACCACTTTTAGAAATGAGGGACAAACTGGATCAAAAACACCCAGCCCCAAATGTTAGGTAAAGAATGAAGGAAAAGGAAAAGAAAAGAAAAAAGAAACGCAGATGCGTGTAACAACGGAAGATTTTTTCCAGTGTGTAAGGTGTGGTTGTGTGTTTTAGAACCAAAATAAAACCCAAATTAAAAATCACGTGGTTCAAGAATCGAACAGGTGTGACCGAACAATTATATGGTTGTTGATGTTGACATTTTGGGTACATCTTTAATGTTGTAGGTGCGTTTTCTTTTTTTTTTTTCGTTAACTTGCCATTTGCTTTTGATGGGGACGTGAGCAGACAAGCATGAGTCATATCTTTGTTACTGTTCTCTTCTTTACAGTACTCGTGCATGCATGTTGTACTTGCATTTGCTGTTAAACCAAGGAAGCTACAGAGAAGTAGTCTGCCGACCAAGCATAGAGGAGTGTATGTGTTGAGTAAGTTAGAGAGTTTAGAAGTTAGGTAAGTAGCATAGGACTCTAGACTGTGCATTGATTGATGTAAATCACTTTGCTGAAAAAACGTCACGATTAGATTATAATTAATGGCACCCAATTGCACATGGCTAAACCCTTAAAGAGTTCAATGGGAGGAAGAGGAGGAAAGAAAAAAGGAAAATCCATTGCAAGACCTGTTATAAAACATTTGCTACCATGGGGGATTTGTGAGGTTGGCCCCTACAAACAGAATAGAATTCAAAAACACCGAGGACACACAATCCATCGCTTTTATTCATGACATTGTACATTGTTTGTAAGTTGGACAGCCAGAAAGTAGAAAGGAGCCAAACTAGATGGCAAAAGAGAAGGTTTCTTTTTTTTTATTAGACTGCGGGTGTGTACGGGAGGCTTTATCGGCTATCTAGTGGATATGTTTTTTGTTTTCTTTCCTAAGACCATTATTTCTTTGGATGAATAAACCTGGATAAATCAATTTCGAAAAAAAAAAATGTTTGTTTTGATGTATGACATTGGCCCACTAATATGATTGCTGTATAGCTTGTTTTTAGCAACCTGTGTGGGCCCTTAGCTATTGTGTTCAGCAGCCCAGTCAGTCACTATTGACAGGAGTAGTAGTAGGAGTAAGTGTTTCAAAACTGCAGTACACATCTTGGTTTGGATCTCAATAATCTGAACGCCTTTCAAAATGTCCAAAATCTCATGTAAATGGTGCAGATATTTTCAGTGCAGAAATTGGCTTGCAGTGGGAATATTAATAGGTTAAACTGAGCTTCAACATCTGCAACCAAAGCTTAGTTGAATTGGTTGTTCAGAGGTTGAAAACACGTCTCCTTCCAAAAACAGCGCCACAGCTGACCGTGTATTGAGCTAGTACTGTAGCTCAGTTGTGTAGAAATGAATGGAGCTTGGTTGCAATACTGTGCATGGTGAGGAGAGGAACAGTTTTAGGAAAAAAGTAGGAATGTTTTTCAGCCTCCGGGCAACCCCTTTAAATATGCACACAAAGGAAGATCTGGATCATTTACTCTAAAACTACCATGTGCAGTGCTGTTATTTCCTTAAATAGTGAGTAATCGGCAACAGTGGCTCCTAATAAATCCTCTGATGCAAATGTGGATATAGTCACAAAGATGAATATCGTGCACATAATCTGCAGTGCGATACAATAGTGGCCAAGTGAATGGGATTTGTCTATATTCCATACAAGCTGTGGCCAGCTCACGCCCCTATAGAGGCCTATGGTGCGAGGGAACGGTACAGTAACACACAGTGTCGAAACACCCCGTGACCAAGCCAGGAGGCTACACCTATATTATATAGGGTTTCCTGGCTCACCCCTCCCATCTCCAATTGGGTTGCTTCACCAGGATGAAGGACTGTATGCAAATGAAACTGAGGGGCTCCAGACTCCATAGGTGTTAATGGAGCCTGGAGCCCCTCATGCTCATTTGCATACATCCTTTCATTCTGGTGATAGATCTCCTTTAAGAAAATAATGTTCCCTTACAGAATGGCTGTCAAATCAGAGCTGGACGAATTCTTCTTGTATGCAGATGGCTTATACATAAAAAAAAGTCAAATGAATTGCTCTTTCAGTTGCATACGTGGAAATCAGATCTAGAGTGGTGGTGGTGTAAATCTTTTCTTATATTTGGAGTACAAGCGGGTGCTCATTCAATTAATAGAACGCCTCCTCTTGTAGACGTGTCCCTCCTAATTAATGCTTCATTAATTGATGTGGTCATTGAGTTAGTTATGCCTGACTTTACAAATGTCAAGCTCATCATCTAGTTAAGTGTGATGTCCTATACACTCCATATACATTACACACTCGCTTTTATACATGCATACATTCTTTATTATTCGTGTAGAGTTACATTGCTTGTTTTGTGAATGTCGCATACACTTTTTCACATCCATTCTTTAATGTGACAGAAACCCAGCTTATCAACGGATAGGGAGAGATTTATCATACGCTGTCGCTCGTGCTGCCGGGCAAAACTATGGCAGGTCCGCTATGGCGCGGCTTTGTGTAAAAAACTGTGAACAAAAGTGTGACGGCGGGGGGGGGATTTCTCTGTGCCCACCTACTCTGCAGGCTACCGTGCCCCTCTACGCCTCCTCCCCGCCTACATGGTGTGGAGGTGGTGTAGTTGCTACCTTAATCCTTACCCTGCGATTTGCGATTTCAGAAAACTTATGTAGAAGCCGTGGTAAATCTCTCTCATTGTCTCAGACATGACATGTAACAATGCTGATTCAATGTCATTTCAGCTTTAGATCAGTCTGGAAGTGGAAATAATGTCACTTACGATTAAAGGACACCTGTCATGAGGTCTGTGTCACTAGTCACTACTACCTGTTGGAGCAGCTCACAAGGATCCCATCCCAGCCTTTATCTAGTTATTTCATACATTAATCATTGTAAAATCATATATCATGTAAATGAGGCTGGTCACATGGTCAGAGGCAGTGATGTCACCCCTGTTACCCCTCCCCTCTCCTCCCCCTGCTCATGTCTGTGTGTAATGTATAGTAAAGCATTGCTAGTGTGTGTGCTGCATCTGCTGATATGCTGCATCCTCCTAATATACAGGTGAGAGACACAGACATCAGCTACACATGAATCTGACATGTTCTGCTGTAACATGGCTGCCTGGAGCTGCTGTATCTCTCCTATACACACACACACATGCACACACAGGCTGCAGGGGGTGTGGCCACCAGCACCAGGAAGCACATCATTATACAGCCTCACATCATTATACAGGCTGTCAGTCAAGCACTGGGGGTGTGGCTGTGCCTCCCACTCATGAATAAGGTGGACAGCTTGAATATGCTAATGCTTCATTGGACATTTCACAGGTCATTTGCATACAACTTTAGGACCTCATTGCTTAGGTTTACCGGCATGTAGAGGGACAATGAAGTGATAGAGGCAATGCTCTCTAATGGCAGTTTATGAAAATATATTTAGTTTAGGGGGGTTATTTTGCATTGCAAATATTATTGCATATCATTGCATATATTATTGCTATACTAGCATTGTTCATTGTAATATCAGACATGGGTAAATGAAATAAAATCAAGATAGCGGGAAGACTATAGCGCAAATCCTTTAGGGCACTGCCTGCTCCCCACAGTAATGTCCCCATTGCAGTCCCCTGCCCGGCCCTGTTAAAAATAAAAATTGTATACTTCCCTTCGATGCTCTTCTCCCCGTGGCTCCAGGTTCTTCTTCGCCCTGCGCCTTCAACCACGTCATAGTGAATGCGCACTGGCAGCACGCAGAAACGTGCCTCTGGCCGCCTGCCCGGAAGCCGCTAGTAGAAAAGTAGCTTCGGAAGTGAGTATACAGTTTTTTATTTTAAGTTCCCACTCTTGGCCCGGTGGTTGGGAACCACAGCTGTAGGGAATATTTATTTTAAACAAGGGGAAAAGTGAAGGAGTTGCCCAATTTTCAATGCAACTTCCTTAAAGGAAACCTACCACTTTAAAATTAGACTTATAACCCACAAATACCTTGCAACAGCTCAGGGTGAGCTGATGCCGGACCATATCTTAACTAGTAGCAGAAATCGCTGTATTCCGGTGTTTGTAGCGGTATATTAAAGCACCCCTTTGGCGCACCACAATATTGCTGTGCACTCCATGCGCGCGACTATTCATGCACATTATTATGAGGTGTCGGAGAGCCGGTGACGTCACCAAGCTCTTGGGCACACTCGTGCATGCGCAGCAACAACTTTTTATCGCGGCCGGCTTCCATTGCGGCTGCGCAAACAACCACGGCTTCGGATGGTCGCGCGCATGGAGCGCACACCAATATTGTGGTGCGCAGAAGGGGGATTTGAATATACCGCTAAAGACACTTTTTCCCAGAATACAGCGGTTTCTGCTACAAGTCAAGATTTGGTCCGGCATCAGCTCACCCTGAGCTGTTGCAAGGTATTTCTGGGTTATAAGTCTAATTTTAAATAAGCCAAATGAGAAGTGATTTCCTAAATAAAGAAGGCTTTTCTGCTTGTTACACTTGTGGTATTGGCTCAAAACTGTGTCATAAATGCTGTGTAAGACAAACTTATATTGTATGTATGTGACGTCCACAAGCATCAGAATTTCAGCAGATCTCTCCAGATTTATCAGAAGTCTGCAGTTAAATAACAGATATCTAGAGCCATCTTTAGCAACAAGTGCCACCTCCAGCTGTTGGTATTTTCACCCATTGTGAAAGGTTTGACACTTAAAGGTGCTGCCCATTCATTTTACGCATGGTGCCTGGATCAATGAGTAAGTGTTCCTTGTTTTCTCATGCTGGATTTTCATGGTAGATTCCCTTTAAAGTTTCCTATAAGTGACCAACCCATTTTATAAAGGGTTTGCATTTTGAGATAGGCGTCCTATTAACCACCTTCTTCAATACCTTAAAGAGGGGTGGGCTGCAGTCAGTCATATTTGGATTTAACTCATGGCTTAAGGAAACATAGGTTCCTACAGAGTTAGCAGCAAATATTAGTTGACATATGCTAGCTATCCAACATTCATGTGTCATGTCAGCCAAGGGGGCTTGTTTTTTTCCTGTAGACAAATCATTTTAGTAGTATCTTCAATATTTATTTTTTATATAAAGTATTATATTTACAAACTAGGAGGCCAGGGAAGAAAAGAAAGAACTTTATTAGTAAATTTGGGCACAGACAAAAGGATTAAATTTATGCCATATCTTTGTCGGGCAGAACAATTTCAATGTTTTCGATATTTAAAAATGTATCTCAAAATCAAAAATTTATAGTTATATTCTCCATTGCTCACAAATATATATCTGCCACACCAAACTCGGCTTCATTACTCTCACCTTTACACTCTATCTCTCATTCCTATTGTAACGCTCACATTCAGAACCTCCTAGGCTACTTATTCTTACCATACAGCTGGCATAAGCCACCTTCTCTTGGATTTTACGGAAAGTCCCATGGGCACACATCGGCCTTGCTGACAGAAGCCTCAGCCTCACTGACATCAGTGGATTCTTCCGCCACCTCCCAAGGACAGATATCGGCCAGTTTGCTGGACTTGTCTCCTCCTGCAGCCTCCATGGTTTGTCTTTTTGTATCTAGTGCATTGGTTACGCTGCTCTGCTGTTGATCAGGACACCTCTTCCTTTCCACCAGAGAGTAGTGATAGCGCCTATCATGCTTTGCATTGGTATCAGAAGCATAGAGGTCACCAATGCGGCTTTCGCTCTTACTGATGGTTTTGGTGAGGGGTCGAGGATCCTCACTTGACCAGCTGCTCAAGGAATCTTGTTTGCTTTGTGACTTCACTAGCTGACTCTTAGAAGGTCTACTAGCCTGGGAGGACTCCCAACCAGATGTTTCATCCGTTGCCTTTGAAGGAGGTTCCCAGCTGTGACTCTGGGACTGACTCATTGTTGCAGGGGTTCCTTCAGAATCTAGACTTTCCCAAGGACATATTTCGCCCCTCCTGGCTTCCAAATCCAAACTATCTGAGGTTTTGGACTTAACTGGACAGCCATCAAATGTCTTGCCCTGTGATTGGCTGAGTACACCAGGAGAACCTCCAGATTCTTCACTTTCCCAAGGACACACTGCATCTCTTTGCTTGCCAAGAACTTCAAGCTTTAATGCAAGTTTGCTACCACTTATACCTCCCATTTCCAATATTTCATCATTTGCCTCCCATGGACATATTTGTGTTCTTACACTTCCGGTTTCCCTCCCTTCCCATGGACAGATCCCCATTCTTGTGTTTTTTTCCTCACCTTCCCATATATTTTCATTATGACTCTTCTTTCCGTCTGCAGAAGGGCTATGGAAAGACAGGTTGCTTCCAGACTGACTAAGCGCACCACCTGGTCCCTCACTGTCTGTGCTCTCCCATGGACATATTTCAATTCTTTTACTTTCCACACTATTTGATTTTTGTGGAGCATCCCTAGGACCCTCCATGCTTTCCCAGGGGCAAACTGCTTCTCTCAGCTGGCTCATTCTTTCTAACCTGCTGGCTGGAGGGGTATGTTTAGAGCCTTTGGGGGTAGAGTATTTCTCTTCTTGTCTCATATTTGTGTCTATGTGTTTATTTGGCTTCGGGGAGGAGAAATTTGGCCCTTTATTTTCCGCCATGCTTGATGCTGGAGACTTTTGTGTCTTCTCCACCATATAATTGGATTCTGCTTCCCAAGGACAAACATCTTCAAGCAACTTCTTGTTTGTATCTGCAGGTCCTGTATCTGCAACTTGCTTCAACCTTTCTCTGTTTTCTCTTATCACAGCTGTTCCTTTAAATGCTCTGACTGCAAGAACCAAACTTTTTAAGGTATTTTTGTATGGCGGTCTTGTAGTTTCTACTGGTTCTGACTTCTTCACCCCTGTACCTGTTGTCTCTAACCCGGTTTCTTTGGATACTGTCCCCTCTTCACTTTGAACTGTTCCAGGCCTAATGGTTAGAGGAGAAGTGCACCCGTTTTCATTTTGTTTCCCACATCGATGACTCTCCTCTGGACTTCTGGGTTCTTCATTACTACCCAAACTGTGATGCTTCCCACTCACCTCTCCCTTCTTTACACGTGGCTTTCCTGATGAATGAGAGCTGTCCAAGCTACTGCATTTTCCAGGTGCATAGGTGACATGCTTCTGTGACCGATTTTCAGACTGTGTTGGGAGATCTTGAACTTCCCATGGACATACTTCAGCTCTGTCAAAGCTGCCACCCAATAAAGGGTTTCGGCTACCTTCCATTGTTCTCTCTGTTGGGACATCTGTCAGTGGTCCCTTTCCTCTAGCACTTCCCATCATGCTGTGGGATTTCTGCAGAATCCCAGGCTGTACACTCAATGGCTTTTTATCAGCTAGTAGGTTGTGGGCACTAAGAGATTTACAAACCAAGGGGGCCTGACGAAGAGAATCGCCACGTGATCGTAGTGATACATTCCGAGCAAGATTTCTCCTCATGAGGGAGTCTCGCAAGGAGGCATCACGAGCTGAGCTTTCCAGTCGTGGGGAGGTAGCTCCCGAATCCTTGGATTCTTGCATGTGGTCATAAGTGCTATGTGACTTTCTTAAGGAAAGAACTCTCTGCCTTAAAGATTCCTCACGCAGTTTCATACTACTACTGTCCTGTTGCCTGCGTCTTTGTCCACCGGTTGAGCCAGGTGATCCCTCACGTTCCTCGCGTCCACTTTGCTTTGAAGCAGAATCTGGCATTTCAGTGATGCGTCGTATAATGGATCGCCCAAGTCCCCTTCGAGAGCTGCGTTTCTTCTGCAGGTGGGGATTGTTTAAAGTCATTTTCTTTGTTTTATGGACTTCTAACTGAGCATAAAGTTTTTTAAGTTCATCCTGTAATGGGAAAACGATGGGTGAGAAACTGTAAGGACTGTATTTGTATGCTATAAATTACTTGAGCAGACATTGAGAAATACATTTCTTGTCTATTATTTTAGGTTTATCATATAATTTGCATTATTCACAGAACTTTGAATGGCTTACCCTGATGTCATCAGGGTCCAGGCTGTGCTCGCTCCAGGCTGATGTGATGCTACTATTTAGGTTGGATCTTGATCGTCTTAGGTCTAATTCATCTTCATACACCTCAGCGATCTCTTCTCTTGGTGGGCCTCCTGCATGCAAGAACTAACACAGCCGCTTACATTGGGATCTGGAGAGAGAACAGCTTCTACATAAATGGGTGAACACAAATATTATAAATTACCTTGGGCACAAACATCAAGGTGAGTGTCATTGTGACTGTTCCATGTGTGTGAATGAAGAAGAGAAGAAGTGTCCAGTCCGGATGAAGTGATGGGACCATAACAAACCTAGGGTGAAGAAGACAGTGGAAAAGACTGTCACAGGGTGGTGAATTTTTGCATTACATTGCATTGCATGCTACATTATATAAAGAGGTGGATGGTACTAGCGACCGGGTGCAGAACAATAACCATTGCCAGCAAAACATGTGCCCTGGATACACAATCAAACTAGCCTTAGGATAAAATAAGGGGCATCATGGTGGGAACTTGGTGCATATCACATCACCTGAGAATGTGGAATGCGGTTGATATAAGCATCTCATTGTGGATGGCTAGTCCCATGTAACGCGGTTCATGGAAAGCAGAGGGCACTGTACGAGCTCCATAACACAGGTAACTGCCCCAACAAAGGAAGAGCAACTCAGCTGTGGAGAGACAAGTGTCCTGTTAAACCAAGTATTAAGATGCGATCACTTTATATCATATCTCACTTATACTACAATCACATCATATTCACTATATGGCCAAAAGGATGCAGATACCCCTCCTATATTCTGTATTTAGGCAGTCCAGTCACATTCGTTGCAAACAGGGGTACAAACAAATGTTGGTTGTAATTTGGGTTGGAATATTTTATATGACTTTTTAAAGGAAACCTACCATTTGATTTGATGCATTTTGAAGCAAACATACCTTGAGAATGCTGTAGCTACACTGATGCAGGATCATATCTTGGTTAATCCCTGAGCTGAGTGGTTTTGCTGATAAAACAATTATAACATTCAGGACCTTGGGAAAGCTTGGTCAGGCAGGCTGCCTAGATAAACACATTACACACGGCGCTTGTAATTACACATGAAGCTTAGTCAAGACATGATTAATCACCCTGAGCTGGATCACTCATACACAGCAGCTGGAGGATGGTGCAGCAATTGATTATTTTGCCTTCAGGCACAAGCCAGGGATTACATCCTCCTCTCCTGCAGAGAACAACTCACGGGCTAGGAGAAGTGCTGAACCAGCCATAGAAGCGGGAGAGCTTCATTATCATAAAGTTATATCTGTTTTATCAGCAAAACCGCTCAGCACAGGGATTAACCAAGACATGATCCAGCATCAGTGTAGCTACAGCATTCTCAAGGTATGTTTGCTTCATAATGCAACAAATCAAATGGTAGGTTTCCTTTAAGATACACTGGGCCACATTTACTAAAACCCCTGTACCAGTTTTCTGTCAGATTTTGCACATTCTTTTATGTGCAAACTGCTTGCGCATAAGAAGTGTCCGGACCATGTGACACATTTATCATGCAGAGTCTGACAGAAGTGTGTCTATGTTAAAGGTGCACCAATAAAAGTTGGTGTACTCTGTCGGAGCAGTGCAGGGCACTAGATTAATGAATAACAATTCCTGAATGTGGCGCCCTTTGAACACTACACAGGCACATTTTGCACTTTTTTTTTAAATAAATGCTACCCACTGTGTGTGTAATACTATGTGAATGTATCCTGTATTTTTTGTTTTGTAGCAGCCCCCCTGAAGGCTTTATCTGTAATTATCAATACTAGAAACTGGAGAATAGCTGCTACTGGGTCTTCCATACACTGCATACGGAGATTGCAGAGAATTCTCTGTAGAGAGTTTTTTGTACAAGTAATCACAACTACATGCATGTACTGTTGTACCATGCCACGACAGTGCTATCCCATCTATCAGACCTTCCTAAACTTTCTTATGGGGGGCATTAGTGTTTGAGAAAGGTCTGTGTCATTGACTGAAACGTTACACTAAAGACCACCAATAAACCTTTACAATTGTGCTGAGAGTTATCTATTTGCATCAATTGGACTGGAACTCGACTATCAAGCACCAATTGCATCTGTGGTGCGATTGAATCTAACAGCAACAGGCAAACTCTAAAGCCTGCAAATATTCAATGCCGAATGTTCACAGGTTTTTATACAAAACTACGCCAGGCAGAGCCTGCAAAAGTTTTGCCCGGCGGCACAGCTCCCTGTCAAATACATAGGTCTAAGCTTCCTGAGGAGGGTAAATGGCTTCCAATACCGTATTTTTTCGGACTATAAGGCACATAAAAAATATTTAGATTTTCTCAGAAATCTAACGTGCGCCTTATATGTGAACTGTACTTACAGACAACAGCTACCTTGAACTGTGCACAGGTCTGCCATCAGCTGGTCATTCATCCTTATAATCAGGTGTGCCTTATACCAGGCATTTATTGATGGTGCGCCTTATAGTCCAAAAATATGGTAATTCACAAATTGTTAGCCAGTTGTGATTGACAGTATCTCTCTCCCTTTCCATTGCCATCCCTTCTGAGGCCACAGTGTGCCAGAGCTTGGATTCTCATATCTGAATCAGTAATATTCACCTACTATAGTCTAGTACTTAGTAAGGTAGTGGAATATACTGTCGCTTTGGGGCTTTGACCCTTGTATTCTGTTTGCCTACTGTTTTTGGACTGTGTTTGTCCTCTTGCCTTGAGCTGTTTCTGCTGACTATTGTCTCTTGTCTCTGTCTATTTGTATTGTCTTTATTGGACCCGCAAAGTGAACGCTGTAAAAATAAACTGAAAAATGTATTAATACCCTAAAAAAATGCTCTAAAAGTGATTAAAAAAAATTTGTCATCCGAAAAATAAATAGGTTATGGCTCTGAAAAGATGGTGATGCTAAAATTACCGAGTATCCACACACTTCTGGCCATATAGTATAATCTATCTCCTGGTTTACTACCTGTTGTTACATCCAATTTGCAGGTTAGATGACTTACCTAGAGACATCATATAGTCCCAGCGGTCGTAATCACATGTATAAAAGATCAGCCCTTCTTGTGTTTGCGTGCGGATGACCACAGGCACACCTCTTTGTAAATTCTCCAGTGTCCCTACTGTCCATCCCACAAGGAACCAGATACAAACCACCAAGATGATGCACAACATACGTAATAACCGCACACTTGTCATGTAGGGAACGCGCTGGGCTGTCCTCGATAGGAAAACTTTCATAACCCTGTTACAATGTATTATATATGTTATGTATTAGTCAATGAGGCAATCCATACCCAACGGGAGCAATATCATCGACAATCTTACCTGTACAATTTTAGTACAATGGTGCCATAAACAATACAGAAACCAAGTAGACGGACCCAGCGAAGAGCCATGCAGCGGAACACTCCCGGCTTAAAATACACGATAAATACCTACAATCCAAGAGGCGTTTTAGTAAAAGCGAACACTCGCAATCTGACCTATTGTAACATATCACAATTTTTATTTCTGTAAACTCACTGGAAAGTAGAGGAGCAGTGACCCGAAAAGGATTGTCTCTAGGAGGAGAAGACCTGAGGCTCGAATCCTCTGTATAGAAAGAGACAAGATGCAGGTGTTACTACCCAGGGAGAAGATGTCTTAGGACATGGATGAATAACCTTTTGGCAAACCAGCTGTTCCATAACAACATTCTACATATGATGGTCCATATCTCACATTGAAAACACCTTCAGCATTAATTATAATCAACATTCATCTATCAGCTATGGCAGAATGTGTTACAATGATAGAAACAACTTGAATTTAATAGATGATAAACTAGAGCAATGTGGAGGCATATCAATGTGATCTGGACTAAACATGCCAAGCCATGCTTTCAGAACATCCAAAGGAAAGGTTCTCTTCTGACAAGTCTTTCATATGTGAATACAGAATGTAAGAATGCCAAAGCATCTGGGAACACTGCTATATGTCATGGCAATGCATGTAAAAACTGCAAACCTAAAACACCATTCTTCTTGTGTATAGGACATGTCTACATGTTCTAAGGCTGCACTTACAGTAGAAGGCAGCATTCACACTGCCGTATGGGGGACGTATATACGGGCGACATATATACGGCCTATATATGTCCCCCATAGATGGCAATGAGTTCACAGCGCCCTACGGGAGCGGTGCAGTGCAGCACAAGTGCGGCACCGTACTATTCCGTACCCCGTGAAAAGATAGGGGTGTCATGTTCCTCTATGGAGAGGGGCGGGATGAGCAGTGCTCATTACCTCCTCCTCTCCCCGGCGCCGACGTGTGCCCCCCATGCTACGGTACAGCGGGCACACGTTAATGTGAATGCAGCCTAAGACATAAACGAATTCTACTCCTAGGCCAGGATTCGGGTGCACAATACTTACAGCAAAAGATAGAGCATGCTCTATCTACTTTCCAGCAACGGCGCAGTACGGTGGCCATACTGCTCTGTGCACTCCTATGGCAGCAGGGGTACTACAGTGGTAGCAGGTATAGTAGCTGCTATGGGGCCCACAGTGTCAGGGGGCCACTTCATCCGACCTGACACACTAAAGAGTGGAGGATGTGCACCATTATATAAATTGTACACATAATATCTATGTGATGTATACATGATTTATGTGTGTGTGTGTGCATCTGTGATGTGTATATGCTAAATGTGTATATAGTGTATGTATTTTATGGGGGGAGAGTTATCAAGCTGCCCAAGAGTAAGAATGTGCTTAGTTGCCCATGGCAACCAATTGCAGATTTTATTTTTCCCAGTGCATTAATATTTTAAAGGGGAACTGTAATTAGTTGCCATGGGCAACCACGCACATTCTTACTCTTAGGCAGCTTGATAAATCTCCCCCTATGTGTGTATATATACTTGACGTCTGTATATGGCACTATATGTGATATCTATAGGCTCTATATGTGTGTATATACAGTATATGTGTGTGATTGTAACTCACATTTGTGAGTATACAATTATGTACATTTTGTATGTGGGAAGGGGAGCCCCATTCCGAAGTCTCCTTTGGCACACTGCTTCTCCTAGTTATGCCCCTGTATGACAGCCGTATGCCAGCTGCCTTTCATACAGGCAGGGGGCCTAAGGGTTATTTAATATGGTATAAAGTCAGACACATAAAGAAAAACCTTTTTCAAGTGTCCACACCTCCTCCGCTCTCAGATGGAGCTTAAACAGTCTTTGGGCCATGGGATGGGCTTACAGACACATAATGGGGCTTATTTACTAAGGGTCCTGCGGCCGCATTTTTGTCGTGTTTCCTGACTTTTCGGGGATTGCATCGCATGCAATCGGATTGTGTCGCAATCGCGCTTGCTTTCACGTGACACAAATTGGGGGGCGTGCCGTTGGATGATAACATTCAAATTTGTGATGCAAGCCAAGCACTTACATGCAGTGGGAAGAAGAAGGTGAACTCCGGTGGACCTGAGCGGGGAAGCGACACATGAAGGATATCAGGCACACGATCTACGTGGATCGCGACACAGTGCATTATCGTCGGGGAACGCACCTCGTGGATCGCGACTCAGACAGGTAAGTAAATGTGCCCCAATGATTGTGGTTGAAACTGTATAGGAAACAGGTTGTGTGGGCCACGAGGGATTCTGGCACTGGAACTATACAGTGGAGAGAGCTAGAAGCAAGTAACTCTACCAACTGTGTAACACTCACTTACGCGAACACTCACGCGAGCGGAAACTGTAGTACACCAGCACCACCACTATAGAGTGGATGGGGTAATCTGCTTTTGTCTGCCTCCATTACAAAGTTCCATTGCAACAGCTTGTTGATGGAAGTGGTGGATATCAAACACTCACCAATCTGCTACTAATAGCTTATACTAAGAATAGATTGTCATTATCAAGAACTCACCAAGGTCCATGACAACCCATTTAGCCCTTAAATTCAATAAGTGACCAGGTTTGTCACACATTTTAATGTAGCTGCTTGAGGGCTTGTTTTTTGTGGTACAATCATGCGCTTGTTTTTTTTTTAAAGCACATGATTGTAATATAAATTTAAACTTCTTTTAACAAATCTGTATGGATGTGGTGACGCCAAAATATAAATGTACTCCTGCAGAGTAATTACTTTTTTTGCGGAAAAAAGTAATTTCTTTTCAATTCTTTCCTAGACATGAAATATTTTAATTTCTTTTCTATTGAAATATTGGAATTTGTCTTTTTTATGGGATGAGCTAGTTTTTTTCATCCAATACAATAGAAACCACACACTTTTCTAGTGGTGGTGCTCAATGTAGGATTCTAAATCCAATCTGTATCCAATCGGGAAACATTGTCTTTTTCTTGTGGAACCTGTGGTTGGCTGGGTTAATATATCTTCAAAATACAACCATATACGGCCAATAGGCCATTTTTAACCCTTAGGTGCCTGTTAAAATTTAACTTTTAATTCCTTATCTATTAAAAAAATAACAAAAAATGTGACTCAGTACTATGTTGTTTTAAAATAGTCAGGGGTTCGAGATCAGCCTGTTTATAAATATCCCTTTCTCCTGTCAGGTTCCTATCTAGGCTATCTTTTTAGTTTGTATTGTCCTCTGTTGCTTTGGGTGGCGTTCAGACACACAATCAGCACTCTGACATGGGATGTTAGTAGGGTTGGGGAGAATTTAGGATTGGGGTAGGATAGTTCACACCATGCATGCATTCATTCCACCAGTCTACCATATCCCCCCCTTACTTTTCCCTATAGAGTCGGTTTGCTGGTCCTCTATAACTCTATCAGAGCTGTCTCGCTGCTCGGCTGTTCTCGTGCCCTGAATTAAAACCTAGCGTCTTAAGGGGTTTTGGGGTAATCGGGAAACATGGCACATACGTTCTTTATTCTTATTTCTCTCTCTTTTTTTTTTTTTAAATAACAAATCAATGAGAATTTTTCAAATGAAACAGATCAAAATTATGACGTTTCGATCATCCCGACCTTTGTCAAGTTAGATCTGACTGCAAGTTGTATGGTAGGAGGTTTTGGTGAGCCTTTATGGTGAAGGCTATATCATGCGAAAATTTGTTATAAAAAAAAAAAAAAGAGAAATAAGAATAAAGAATAAAGAACATGTGTGCCATGTTTTCCGATTGGAGTTAGTTTTTGTTATAATAGGGGGTTATAATGGGTTCTTTTAAATCACTTTTTACCAATGGCAGACCTGCTGGACTTCCCAAAGCTATGTTTACCATAATAACCCATCAAAGCCCCTCAATGGCATTGCATTTGTGTGAGTGGACAGATAGAAAGACTGTTATTGATGGAAACCTCTGTAGATACTTGAATCTCACCTTCAGCTGGGAGTTTTTCACCTAATTTTGGGTATTTTTGAGTTGCTGATTCCAAAAATACCATTAATTTCTCTCTAGAAGCTCTAGTTTATTAGACGTTGAGCGTTCCCATCAAGACATAAGTACAATGGAAGAACGTTACAGGGGATGATTGGATACACATATGATTACCAGTGGAGCATCTAGCGTGAATGTCCAATAAACTAGGTTTCAGCAACTTGTCTACAGCCACTCATTTCCAAAATGTCTTTAGTATCAAGAGAAGAGAAGATGAGTTTCTGGCTAAAATTGCCAGTAAAATGAGTTTTCATACCAACACTGGGTTCTTCTTCAATTGCAATGGCACATCTGCCAGTAAAACAAGTTCAAAACTGGTTTTACTGGCAATATTAGCACTTTCATGCTATTGGCGCCATGCCGCCATCATACCAAGATGGAGGAACTCTACTAAGTGCTTCCATCTGAGCCCCTCCATACTCACCACATCATTGTACTAGCCTTTCTACCGATTGTACAACTCAAGAAGGTGAGCACAATCATTATTGAATACAATACATAATCTGCCTACAGAACTCCTATTTGTGGCTCCCCTGTCTTTCTTTTCCCAGTTTTTTAAAACGTCTTTAGTACAATATTGAGTGACAACTAGTTTGAGGAGCATATACTTTGAAAGGTGGCAATGCCAGATCTCTAAAAATAGAGCTGATAGAGGAAAGTGGCTGTCAATTCCAGAATCAGGGCCCCAAACATACTTAAAAATAGTTCCAACTTTTAAGGTACCAAATATGTTTTCCCCAGTATTATAGGATGCAAAGAGCTGGCATTGATGGAGATGGTGAAAGGTCCATTTTAAACCAATTTCAAAAACATTTTTGCATTATGTGATAAAATGACAAGGCTTTGGGCAACAGAAACATATAAAGTGATGCTCACTTTGCTCTCTCGGAAGTTGTAGGACACCAGCATACTTAGAAAGACTCCCAACATCCCAGCAGCTTGTAATGACAAGACAGTGACACGCAAGGCCCAGTCTTCTTTCACCATACAAGGGGAACTATCCACACAGGTGGCACAGCCTTTACTACACGGTAGACAAGAAGTGGCCCCAAGGTAAGAGTTGTCTGAACCTGGCAGGAAATGTATTATAGAGAGAGAAAGTCATATGGACACATCATTTATAGATAAACATGAATTATGACACACAAAAAATACAAAACTTATTGAAGTAGAATACATTGGGGGACATGTATCATAGTTTGGTCTCTCTGAGGTGAATTTTAGAGACATTTGGCAGCTCTGTTTTGTACCTTATGTATGATCCTGTCTTTTTACTTGTGATACATGTTCCGTTTTTCCTATCCTGGCAGGCACAAATTTTGGCATCTTTTTGAGACTTTTTGTTGTAAATGTCTCAAATACACATTGACATAAGCCACGTGAGGAGGTTATATACAGGAGAGGACACAAGCCATGTGAGGGGTTATATACAGGAGAGCATACAAGCCACGTGAGGGGGGTATATACAGGAGTGTACAATACTGTTAATTTGGGATTTGAGGCTGTGTCCTGCATTTTTAAACACTCCAGTCGCACCCCAGGGAGATGATGACATATGAGGCTGCGGTCACACACTGCGTTTTGATTGTGCTTTGAAACCACTTACAATAGGTGATTTGCCTAATTACATTACTGTTAACATTTGCATTTACAAAATGCATAGTAAACGCAATGCAATGTTTATATTGCATTTTGTAAACGCAAATGTTAACAGTAATGTAATAAAGCAAATCACCTATCCTCAGCTGTTGTAAGTGGTTTCAAAATGCAATTTTTGAATAAAAAAAAAAACAGGTTACTGTGCAAAATTTTAAACATTTAAAGCGTGTGAAATAATTCCAATTTACATGTTAAAATAGGGTCCAGGAAAAAAAATCCTTCCTTCGCACCTGCCGTGGACCAGGTACAGATTTGCGCCTAAAAAGTCACAAAAATAAGCCAAAAAACGGATTCATAAGTGAAAAGTCGCACGGGATATCTGGGAAACAATGATACGTGAGGCGCACTGCACAAATTGCAGCCAAGGCGTACTTGAAAAAAGACAAAAAGTTGCAAAAAACGTCAAAAGTCGCAAAAATGAGACAATTTGACTAGCAGAAATAATGATACATGTCCCCCTATAAGTCCACAGTATATTTAATAATACACATCCATGTACGTATACACATAGATATTTACACACAGTGCTACATTACCCTCGGGCTGTCTCCTGTAATAGCCAGGCTGGCACACGCATCGGTACCTGCCCAAGATGGAGCCGTCTCTTTCATCCGAGATGCACTAAGGGGGTGGGATAAGCAGCTCAGAACATGCCAACCAGATAAGACTAACAATACTGGACAAGTACAAGTATCTATCCCATTCACGGAATTTATCATCTACAGTAGCAGCCAAGTCATATATCAACTGTAATGTTCATCTGAGCGAGTCTAACAAGGAAGTTTTTCTGCCAAAAACAGTGCCACATGTGACCATGTATATAATAACCCAAAAGCACATTGACTTACCTAATCGCGTACATCAAATAATTTAACGGAAGTGACTCAACAGAAGGCTTAGAAAAACTGAATTTATATGTGTATTTCAATATTCTTGAATAAGGAAACCTTTTGTAAAAGGATCCTGTTACCAGACTTGTTATAGCCCCCCCCCCCCTCCCCATGTAGGGTATTACATTTACCTTTTAAAATAATCTCCTCCAAAGTCAGGTGAAACTGAGTAGAAGTAGATAAGTATGGAAAGGGGCTACATGGCCCTTACCTCCAGCTTTATAATACCTAGGTTTTAGTGTCATTATAAAGATAAGAATCTCATCTTTCAGATCATATCGGGCTTGTGGTTCTGTGATCTAAGGAACCTGAGATACAGAAAGTTAAAGACATGAGGGAGATTTATCAGAGCTTGTTTACCAGAAAACAGCCATACAAGGCCTGAAATATGCAGAATTCTTGGTGCCAGACCAGGAATTTTGCCTATTTCCCCTGTAAGCTACCGTGAAGGGGAGCGTGCCTGGCAGCGGAACTGGCACTAGGCTATAGTGCAATTCTATACCAGGCCAGACCTGCCATAGAACTACCACGCTATACACCAGATTTCTGAGGAGACTGGGCTTCCTACTAGATACGTTGCTTGCATGGGGACACAGGGTACAACATACAAAATCATATGATAGATCCCCCCATAGATCGCAGGTAAAGATCCACTTCCGTCTATTTGTGCAACTGTCTGCTATTCCAGTTCATGATTATAGGTACTATGAGACTGAAAATAGAGGTGTCTGAACTTGACTCATCTCAAGATAAATATAACTCTTCTCTGCTCATTTTCACATGATTTTGGGAGAGATTTTTTATAGGTGAACGTGTGAGATTTCACATAAAAGATGGAATTCTAGAAAGGACATTTCATACCCTTTCTTAGGAGGGGCTGTAGTTTGGTAAAATTTGGTGACAATGTCCCTTTATAAAGTGTGTACTGTTACCCCTGTCAATAGTACTCTATATATGTTCCTGTTGTGCTAAATATTTTGCCCTGCAATGTCTATGCCAGGGGAGCTGACATTGATATATTTAATGTTCCAAGTATAGCCAGGATATGGGAGATCTATAAATATGGCATAAAATCAATTTGGCTTATTTGAAACCTTGTTAACTTTCTGGAATGAGAGCAATGCCCAATTTTCTGGTAGCTTATTCCCTTTCTGTTAAAATGGTCTCACTCAGAGATGTGGAATAAGATACTCCAAAACCTCTAATGGAATTGGCATTGATACCGTTGGAAAGTTTCCCGGGAGTTTAAGCTTGTGCTGATGCCTCTTATGAGGGGGTCACAGGGAATCAGAAATCTGGCACCATAATATTGGGCAAATGATAACAGTGAATGTCCCCCAGACAGGTGTTTCTCCAGCCATTTATCCAATTTTAGGACCTTACGATAATCAGTTTATTCATACTATGAGTTAGACCATAGAATTCAAAGAAGATGTGCATTCATTTTCTCAAGGCTGTAGCTGCAATCTTTAATAAGACAGTGGGTGCACACACACACAGACTGTGGTCAGGTAGGGTACTGTGTATTTTCCATTATTTTCCTATACTGCACACCTAGTATTTCCATCAAGATTTTCCCCTCTATGATAACAAAATACAACATATCTATGCAAATAAATATCTACAGTCAGAGTGACCGAGGTTATTACCTGTGTACTGTTCTCATCACAGCTGTGAGTGTTGGCAAACCAGGAAGAGCCTCGGGAGCACTGGTCTATCCCCAGACTTAACAATCGCACATCCACATGTAATGTTCCCCTGGGAACGGAAGATAAATATTATGCACACTAGTAATTTCACAAGCTCGTCAACTCATTTTTGCACTAATTCTGAGATGCAGCCTTTATTAGAGCCCAGAATTTCTTTTGCAGTTCTGTCGATCACTGGAAACAAAGAATCGGAACAGTTGGTGCCACACAGAGTAAGTGCCAATGTAAAGAATGCGTTGTGCTATAGGTACAACACTACTGAGGGTAGGTTGGTAATCAAATTGGTTTCTGCCTCTCCTGAAACCAAATCAAAGTGGACTGGGGACATAACACATCTTGGGTTAGATAGGTAAATCACATGGTTTGACTTTGACTTACTGCCAAAGGGGGGAGTAACATCTAGTTTATTCACCCTGAAGCATTGTAAAATCTGTACAGATATTCCCTTTGTTACATACAAGACAGGTTCTTTTGGTTTGTTCTTTAGTTGAATTTGTATATAGGTCCGAACAGGTGTATTTTAGAATTGTAGTTCCAGACAATTTTTTTTTTGTCCCAGTGACAATTGCATTTTCAAAAATGGATTCTCAATAAAACTTCATTACAGACACTTTACAGCTGATCATTGCAGCCTGGGACTATAGTAACGTCCAGAGGGCTTCACCAGAGGTCACAGTGGGTAGAGAGGTCTGTCTGTAAATAGGGGTCATCTGTAAGTCAGGGACTATTACGTCATATGTCAGTAAGGGGTTAGGGTGAATGCCCAACCAGACGTAACTAGCAGAGGTTGGGCTCCATAGCAGACTTCTGAATGGGGCCCCCTTCATTTTCACCATGACATTCGCCATTGTAACTAAATTTATTAAAACAGTACCTGTTGTTCTTAGTCCTGAGTTCTTTGCCTCACCCCCATTATACTAGCGCTGTACACTTTGTAGTGGTGGTGCAGGGCTCCAGCAAGGAAAGCTCTCACTAAAGTGATTAATAACCGAGCCTGTAGCCACCCTGAACCACCGCTGTACAATGGACACTGCTGTGTGCTGCCATTTCTGTCTTCCTTCAAAGCCCCACCCATCTCATTGGGATTACATACACTACAGAAGGGTTACCAATTTTATGTAGCTGTAAAAACATTTAAACCAGAAATACATATATATTCATACACTCATATAAACACATGTATACACTTTTGTATACACTCCTATGCACTTACAAATATACACACACGTGTACAATCTTACACACATGTGCAACACCACAGCCAATACATAGGCAGACTGGTAGTTGTGAATAGCCCCCTCTCCAGGTTAGGAGATGTCGGAGGGAGTCATGAACCCTCTAGTAAGTTTCTAGCACTGGGTCATTATGTAACTGCAGCTGTAACCCCTGCCTGAACAGGCAATAGTTTAATGGGTGTAAGATGTTATCCAATTATGTGGCTGTACTGTAAACTGGAGTGTGATTGGAGAGGTGCTACCACCTGACCAGGTAATACCACCAGTAATAAAACCACTGGGCAGTGGGAGCACAGACCTCCTTTAACACCAGCTCTTGACCTCATGGTCTTTCCACAGAGCAGCAGTAAAATCTGCAGAGACAGAGTGAAGAGAGAGACAGTGTTCAGTACACCCTCAGTACTGACACAGAAACCAATCCCAGAAACTGAGTCAGGAGACTCTAATCCAGAGCTGTAGCTTCCACAGTTTAGACACAGCTCCATCTCCATTCTTACAGCCTGCATCTACTACCAGGCTGGTGCTTTATTCCACTCTCAATGACCACTCCAGTACCAGAATTGTTGTTCAATAAAGAACCGTGAGTTGATTTGCACAATGTTACCTCTGTCTGATCCCTGGATACGGCTGTCTACCACCATGGGCTTCCCTGTGCATTGGGGTTGCCCCAGGGAGAACCAATACATCAGCCTCTCCCTCCATATTTCTTGCATACACCACCTGCTGGAGACCTGCCAGGCTGTGGGACAGCCCTCAGGTCCCCATACCAAGCACATACCGTGACATCAGCACACCCTAGGCCACAATCGCCAGCCACTTCGGTATTCTGGGCCCCAACTGCCTCCAGGCCACAAGAAAAGGCTAGACCCTGGTAGGGGATGTTGCACATGTATACACTGCTGGACACACATGTATTTACTTCTATTCCTACAATGGGTATGGAAAGTATTCAGACCTCTTTAAATGTTTCTCTCTTTGTTTCAATGCAGCCAATTGTTAAGATTAATCATTAATGTACACTCTGCACCTCATCTTGACAGGAATAAAAAACAAATGTAGATATTTTTGATAATCTATTAAACAAGAAAAACTGAAATATCACATGGTGATAAGTATTCGGCCCTTTGCTCAGTATTGAGTAGAAGCAGCTTTGGAGCTGGTGCAGCCAGGAGTCTTCTTGGGAATGATACAACAAGTTTCTCACACCTGGATTTGGAATCCTTCGCCTCTTCCTTGCAGATCCTCTCCAGTTCTTTCAGGTTGGATGGTGAACGTTGGTGGAAACCATTTTAAAGTCTCTCAATAGATGCTCAATTGGGTTTAGGTCAGGGCTCTAGCTGGGCCAGTCAGGAATGGTCACAGAGTTGTTCTGAAGCCCGACTGGTGGAGGCTGCAGTGATATTTGGCTTGGTGGAACTTTCTCTTATCTCTCTACTGCATCTCTGGTTCTCAGCCACATTGATCTTGTGGTTCTTCTTTGCATCTCTCACCAAGGCTCTTCTCCCACGATTGCTTAGTCTGGCTGGACGGCCAGGTCAAGAAAGGGTTGTGGTAGTTCCAAATTTCTTCCATTTAAGGATTGTGAAGGTCACTGTGCTCTTAGGCACCTTGAGTTCTGCAGAAATTCTTTTGTAACCTTGGCAAGATCTGTGCTTTGCCAAAATTCTGTCTCTGAGTTCCTAGGGCAGTTCATTAGACCTCATGATTCTCATGTGCTCTGACTGCACTGTGAGCGGTCTTATAGACAAGTGTGCCTTTCCTAACCAAGTCCAATCAGTTTAATTAAACACAACTGCACTCCAATGAAGGAGCAGAGCCATTTCCAACCAAGGATGATCAGAAGGAATGACAGCATGTGAGGTAAAAATGAGTGTCACAGCAAATGGTCTAAATACTTATGTGATATTTCAGTTTTTCTTGTTTAAATAGTTAGCAAAAATATCTACATTTCTGTCAAGATGAGATGCAGTATGTACATTAATGAGCAAAAAATACCCTTTTTGCTCTTACCAATGGTTGCAATGAAATGAAGAGTGAAAAGGGGACTGAATACTTTCTGTACCCAGGCTTCCTTTCTTAAGATGTCCAAAGAACAGGAAAGGGTTTTAATATATATAGATGTTCTGAATAAATTCAGTATATATAAAAGATCCAGGATCATAGGATCAGGAGATACTGCAGAATAAAAGTAATTCAATGATAATTTATAAATGTCGGATTATAATAGGTGTAACATTAAATATAAAGATAATTGTGTATGTGTGGGGGAATCAGGAGAAATTCTGTAACGGTCAACTAACAACTCTCTAAACTAAACTAAAGTATATAACTACTGTCAAACGCTATACTATCAAAATGGTATTTTGTGTACCTGTGTTTCTTAAAATTGACTGAATTTTTACAATATGAAAGAAAATTCAATGGAAAAAAGCCAAAATCTTAAAAACCTTGAGGGTTTAATAGGTGAAGTATATTGTTTAATTTTTACTATCCAATATGTAACCTTTATTGGTGAAAACTGGAATCACTGTTAAGCTAGTAGCTTGTACTCGATTACAGTTGTAGAAAGGTTCTGTCAATGGGGACGCCACTACTGGAGCCGTCAACAAGGCTGGCGACACGCGAGTAGTTGGTCTGTGAAAAACGTATTATGCATTGGGCAAATTTCATAGACTGACCATAGTGCACAGGATTAATATATAATAATTATATCAGATTTTTGTTGTTGTTTTGCAGAGAATCAGGGACTCCGTGCATCATATATTACTCTGATGCACATCCTCGGCACCGTGGGTGGTCTGTATATTACGGACAGACTGCAGTTGTGTGCCACCAGCCTAAAAGATGAATTTAGGGAGCATTGTGTACATATGACAACATAAGCAAAAACAATACAAAACTTAAAAAGTCATAAACCAGAAAATAAATGTAATAAAGGCCAAGCATTTATCAGGTGATGTCAGACTATTGTTTTAATGCCATAGAAACAAAGTGAACTTTCATATGGCAATTGTCTGTGGATTGCCTCATAATTCAAGGGGACACAGAGATGGAAAGGCAGGGTATGCGCAGGACCTGGCATTCTGGGGCCATCTGCTCTCTGAGAGCTGGCGGATGGGAGATTTGCAGCTTAACAGCTGCTCAGTTTGAGGGCGGATGTGAGTGATACAGAAATCAGCGTGTGTGAGAGTCTAATCTGTGTGTGTGGGGGGGGGGGTAGAGGACAGGTGAATGGGTGAATAGCAAGCAAAGTAAAAAATGTCACAACTATGTGAACTGTGCATAATAACCAGCATATTACAGTATGACCCAGTTAGTGTCATTCCCCGGAGAGTAATAATCATATTGTATCATCAACAGAAATATTACAGATACATTTTCTGTCAGACTCTCACCCTCCTCCCATCCATTTTCTCTCCCTCCTCCATGTTCCAAGCTCCTCAAAGATCCCATCTGTCCTCTTCCCACACAATAATATGGAGGTTCACTTACTTAAACTCTGGACTCAGATCAGGCTTTAGCCCATAAAATGCAGTAAACAGTGAGACCATCCATCCTTGTACAAACCGACCACCCTCACACTCCAGAAAGGGTTTAGACCACTGAACATGGCTTGGGTCCACAATGTAGCTGTCACCTCGGCTCCACTTGGGAGTTTC
Organism: Engystomops pustulosus; assembly: GCA_019512145.1. Lineage (NCBI taxonomy): Eukaryota > Metazoa > Chordata > Amphibia > Anura > Leptodactylidae > Engystomops > Engystomops pustulosus. The sequence goes on from CM033646.1 coordinate 35,248,711, forward strand.
TAGGCTCTGGAGGTCATTTAGTAGAATTGCTTTGGTAAGAGATGGGTTGGATTGAAAGGTGCTCCAGTTGCCAAGGTCCATCCTGTGTCTCACACGATGAAGGGATAAAGAAAGGTCCCGAAGCAGAATTTCATGACCCACCTTGGTGGCCTGAAGAAGCAGCTGGGGTTTAGAGGACATGGGGTGTGCGGTGAAGGAGAGCATGGCCTTGTGTATGTGTTGATCCCCTCCAGCCAGACTTCGTACCAGAGCATGATACCATTCCATATCCTCCTTTATGCTGGATTCTCGCATGTCACTAGCCTGGAAAATCATGTTAAGGAAGTTGGTGGCATGCAGTAAATAGTCCAGTGGCCTTCTGACATGATGGAAAAGTGTCTCAGGCGGTGACCCCTGGAGGTCTGTTAACTCAAACCTCCTTGAGCAGTTGGCTTCTGACAGAGATAGAAGGTCACCTGAGTGTAGGAACTGTGTAGCTGCCTTTTTGCCCTCTTCATCAGGCTGGTCTGGATCAGGCGTGGAGGGTTCAAACGGAGTTGTTTGGGTTGGTAATGTAGGAGACGGTGAAAATGGAGGAGAATAGGAAACTGGAGGAGTGGGAGAAGAGTCTGCGAGAATGGTAAAAGACACAGGAACTGAGGGAGTTGGCACAGGAGATGAAGATGTTGGTGTTGGAGGGGGCGATGGAGTCGGTGTCCACTCGTCAATGGCATAATTCCAAGAAGGGCTCGGAAAATCCTCATTGGCATGGAGAAAATGCTGGGCATGATGGCACCATAACAGCGCCCACCATAGCACCGCCATCTCTCCGTGAGGAAGAAATCATGCCAGGGATCCCATCACTGCCAATCCTTGGAGGAGTCTTGGCCAGTTTTCTTCTGAACACAGATACCCCATGGCAAAGAAAGACCCAAAGCCCATCAGGGCATAAATCGCCAGTTGTCTGATGCCATCTACGGAGGAATCCCTAAGCAACAGATATCTGCTCCGGTCTCACGTGCAGTGCGGATGTATCTAGTCTTCTCTATTGCACTAAGATTCCCATGCTTCCTTCCCACTCCCTCCTGTCTCACCCCTCCCTATGCATCTATCTCTACATCTCCATCCTGGTACATCCCCTCACCACTTTCTCTCTGTCGGTCTTTCCCGTTATATATTTCCTATTCCCTGCGATTCTCTCTCTTCTCTCTATTCCTCTATCTCTCTCTTTCCTGTAACCCCCTCCCTCTCTATCTTGCTCTGGTTATATGTACGTCACTTCGTTCCCCAATCTGTGCCTGGCACTGCCCCCTGCCCTATGCCCGCTTCCCATGACAGGGCTGCCTAATCCCTGTGCTTGTTAATAGATGGAGGTGTCAGAGCTAGGAATGCTGGGGGGCGATCAAAAGGCTCAAATGCGAGGGAGGAGAGTCTGGGAGATGCAGATGTTAGGGGAAAACTAGCAGATTATCATGGGTACTACGCCTCAGCTAAGCATGATGCTCAATATGAGGTGTTTACGTGGCATCCGAGCAATATTAACAGACATGCTGATATTTAGAGGCACGGCCATAGGGGCAAGCAGAATTTTGTTTTTTGCATGAATTATTATGTAAGGCATCATTCCTGCAGTCACTGGGGAATATAGAAAACAAGTTGGCATATGGAGCAGCAGTGAACTGCCCTATTTTACAGCAAATGCCATCTGCAGCTGCCCAGTAGAGATTATCAGAGGTAAGGAGATGCCACCTTAAAGGTCACATAGAGACATGGCATAAAAGGTGGCGTGTAGCTGATGGTTTAGGGACTGTGTAGGATGCAGACAGGTTTGTGGTGATAGTCTTGTGGGAAAAGGGGGGTTTGTTCTGTCTTTTCCCAATGCTCAGAGACGCTAGATGTGTCGTCACACCCTGGCTAAAACTCCATGGCAACTAAAGCTGAGATCTGCCCCCTCCATCAGCAGCATCAGACAGTCTGCTGTGAGAAAGGCGCTCGTACAGGAACATGGGGCTTCCCTTTGATAGATGAGGGATTGAGTGAGAAATGTAAGAGAGACAGATGAACAGAAGGGACGTGCAGATAACATGGAGAAATACCCAGTTATATGATCCACACACACTGATGAGAATATTACCGAACAGACTGATGGGGAGGCAGATTAGTATGCAGACAGCTCCATGTAATGCTTTCATGGTAGACAGCTGTCACATGAGCCTGTTTTCAAGTGTCAGTCATTTTGTGGTCTTTTGCTATACGCAGCATTTTATCTAGCCGTAATATACACAATCTTTACTTTGGCACCCACCCATAGGTTACTGAGGACAATAAAGTAACACAGGGTGGCAGTGGCATTAGGTTCTATGGTTGACATCACTCACGGGTATTTTTTTTACATAAATCAAAAGAACCAGAAGTGATCAAATTATGCAACAGGCATTTCTGACAGTGACTGCATAAGCAAGACACCGCCATGGGCAGAGCATTTCCACAGGAATCTAATAGAAAGCAGATAATCATGTGTTTATATGTGAAATTGGAGGATTAGAAGGAAACCTGTCACCAGATTGTACCCCATTAAACTAGCAGCCCTCTCAGGTTGGGTATTAAATCTCCTCTAGAATTACCCCTTTTATGTGAAATTTTGCCCATTTATCTATTAAAGATCACCACCAAAGTCACATCAAAATGATGTCAGAAGTGTCAGTTATTGTCTGAGATGAGTCACTTATAGAGGCTGGTGGGTGGGGGAGTATATAGATTCCCCAATCTTTGGTTCTATAGTATCCATAAGCATGCATTTGGAGTCATATTACATATAAGAATCTTATACTTCAGTTGAGACAAAAAAAGCAGGGTTCTAGGTACTACAGAACCAAATATAGGGATGTCTGAAGTGGCACTCCAGCCTCTATACTTGACTAATCTCCGGCAAAAATGACTCTTCTCTGCTTATTCGCACATGACTTTTAATGTGATTTCACATTCACATTAATGCTTTAAAAATATTTTTCTCCATATGATGGGTCCGGTGACAGTGTCCCTTTCAGAGCTGGAATGAAGCCCTATGATGTACATCCTTTTGCCATCCCATCTTGTATATTGTTCAATTTATTGCCCAAAATGATGCTGTCACTTACACAAAGATGTACCGTACCCAAATCACACTGCACAGATTCAGTACAGCTTTTGTACCATAATTTTGGGCACCAAATTACATTGGAGGTGGAAACTCTAGGCAATCAAGTCCAATGATGTTTTAGGGCAAGTGGAAAGCCAACACCCCTAGGGCACACCATGAGTACACTAGGAACCAATAGACCCTAAAGTGGTTGGATATCGGATGAAACATAATCCGCATATATACAAAGCATTTGTTTGCTAATGATTATTATCTGAGGTTTGTCCATCTGGTATCTGATCCTTACTGATAATGTACAGAGATACTACAAAAAGACTAGTATGATGTAAAACATTCATAAACAATAATGACATTACATAGCAAGTAGACACATGGTACTACAAAAATGTGGAGATATTCTACCCCTGCTCTCTTTATGTATACAGCATATATAGTGGACAGGGTGACACCTAGCGATAATCAGCCGTCTCCCTCCTGTAGGCTCTATATATATAATGGATTCTCCGCCTGTGTCGCTTCCAATTAGTGTTATATGAATGGAGAGAGCAGGAGGACAGATGGCTGGAGTGAGCCTGGGGAGTCATGGATGTGTCACAGATGTGGAGAGAAAGTGTCAAGCACACTAACCCGTGACTCTAGTTCATCTCATAGTGTAGTTTACAATGAGCAGAACATTACATGATAACATCATTTTCTACCATGATGAGTTGTAAGATGGTTTTTTATCAACAGTAAGTGAGCAGTTAGAAAGACTGGAAAGTTTCTTTACCTTAGGGTAAAGAAAACTTACGGTTATTTGTCCTTTACCTGGTCAGATGCAGGGTGTTACCCGAAATGCATTACCTAACAGGACATTTGCATATATGAAAAAAGTTTCTTGCTTTATTTTATTGTAGATGGACTTTGTCTAACCTTTTAATTACTAATAAATATAGTCTGTGTTTTGGCTGGAGTAGAATCATTTTTTTTCTGGTGTTGACACCATACTAGGTTATTAGCGCCCCATGTCAGCCCCTTTTTCCCCTCCTCATTTAATGCCTATGTATGACAGTCCATGCTGCCGCCAGGTAATGTCCAAGCAGATCCTTCTAGGCCGAGGAGACGGTGCCCGGCAAGACCAAGAGCAATGTCAACTAGGGAGAGGCCTGGACAGCCTTACCAGTTCACCACCATATGTGAAGAGTTGAGCCCACCTCCGCACTGCTCCAACAAGTCTCAGGGACCTCTGGGTATATCCTGTGGAGTATGAGAGGACACCTGTACCACTGTGATAGCAATTTTCAATTTTTCTCTTGGGCATTGCAAGGTAAGGGCATTTTGTGGGATAAATAATGGACTTTCTTATTCTTCATCAGTAATTCCAGTCAACAGTTCAGTCTCCCTCGCTGCGCTGGTGGGGATACCCTTTTGTAGTCATTTATACATACTTTACTCTCCTTATCCATATACACTCACCGGCCACTTTATTAGGTACACCTGTCCAACTGCTCGTTAACACTTAATTTCTAATCAGCCAATAACATTGCGGAAACTCAGTGCATTTAGGCATGTAGACATGGTCAAGACAATCTCCTGCAGTTCAAACCGAGCATCAGTATGGGGAAGAAAAGTGATTTGAGTGCCTTTGAACGTGGCATGGTTGTTGGTGCCAGAAGGGCTGGTCTGAGTATTTCAGAAACTGCTGATCTACTGGGATTTTCACGCACAACCATCTCTAGGGTTTACAGAGAATGGTCCGAAAAAGAAAAAACATCCAGTGAGCGGCAGTTCCGTGGGTGGAAATGCCTTGTTGATGCCAGAGGTCAGAGAAGAATGGGCAGACTGGTTCGAGCTAATAGAAAGGCAACAGTGACTCAAATTGCCACCCGTTACAACCAAGGTAGGCAGAAGAGCATCTCTGAACGCACAGTACGTCGAACTTTGAGGCAGATGGGCTACAGCAGCAGAAGACCACACCAGGTGCCACTCCTTTCAGCTAAGAACAGGAAACTGAGGCTACAATTTGCACAAGCTCATTGAAATTGGACAGTAGAAGATTGGAAAAACGTTGCCTGATCTGATGAGTCTCGATTTCTGCTGCGACATTCGGATGGTAGGGTCAGAATTTGGCGTCAACAACATGAAAGCATGGATCCATCCTGCCTTGTATCAACGGTTCAGGCTGGTGGTGTCATGGTGTGGGGAATATTTTCTTGCCACTCTTTGGGCCCCTTGGTACCAATTGAGCATCGCTGCAATGCCACAGCCTACCTGAGTATTGTTGCTGACTATGTCCATCCCTTTATAACCACAATGTACCCAACATCTGATGGCTACTTTCAGCAGGATAATGCGCCATGTCATAAAGCTGGAATCATCTCAGACTGGTTTCTTGAACATGACAATGAGGTCACTGTACTCAAATGGCCTCCACAGTCACCAGATCTCAATCCAATAGAGCATCTTTGGGATGTGGTGGAACGGGAGATTCGCATCATGGATGTTCAGCCGACAAATCTGCGGCGACTGTGTGATGCCATCATGTCAATATGGACCAAAATCTCTGAGGAATGCTTTCAGCACCTTGAAGAATTGAGGCAGTTCTGAAGGCAAAAGGGGGTCCCACCCGTTACTAGCATGGTGTACCTAATAAAGTGGCCCGTGAGTGTATATGGTGCCTCCTGTAAGTATATTTACATACTGTGCCCTCTACAGTCATTTACAACGTGTCCCTATATTCATTTATACTGTGAACGCTTTAGCCATATATACTGTGCTGAGTACCAACCAAAGTGCCATATGTACTTTGCATCCTATAGGTTTATATACATACTGTGCTTCCTTTAGCCATATATAATCTTCCAGATGTAGCCATATATACAGTGCACCCTGCAGCCATATATCCTGTTCTCACTGCAGCCATATATACTGTGCCCCCTATAGCCATATATGCTGTGCCCCTGAAGCCACATATACTGTGCCCCCTATAATCATTTATACTGTGAACCCTGTATCCATATATATTGTGCTGAGTACCAACCAAAGTACCATATGTACTTTGTAACCTGTAGGTTTATATACATACTGTGTATACATACCCTTTATCCATATATAATGTTCCCAATGTAGCCATATATACAGTGCCCCCTGCAGCCATATATCCTGTGCCACTGGAGCCATATAAACTGTGTCCCCTGGAGCCATATATACTGTTCCCTCTGTAGCCATATATGCTGCTGTGTCCCAAAACAACAATACGGAACCAGTCCAACTGCTCCAAACCCACACGGACAAAGGGCTGTAATAACCAAACCTAATCCATTCAACCAAATGGTGAGATACATACAAATTAAAAAGTAACCATTACTAAAATATTCATTGCAAGGTGTGATGATAAAAGCAATTGTAACCAAAGTAGCCAACTGGACCATGCCAGCTAAAATTGTGCACATACCGAAATTTCTAAATAGTTCAATAAGATAGAACATACCTGTATGGCAGGCTTGCAGATGTAGAGAGATGCTCATGTCCAGGCCTCACCCTAATAATAATATCCCTACATTTACAACTAAAATCTCAACCTAGGCACCACTGACCTTGGAATATTTAGGATCTTTTAATTATTTACAAACAATAACATTTTTTTTTAATGTTTACCAAAAATAAACTAACACAAGAAGAACTTTTGTACCATTGAAGAAAAATATTAAATAAAACTTAAATAAATAAACTGGTTTGGTAAACCGAAAAAGAGGAAAGAAAGAAAAACCACACAATTAGAGAAACTTTAATTGTTATAAGAGTAAGACTTACTGGGGCACATTTACTTTTACCCGGTCCAGTCGCGATACAGGGCGGGTCTCCGACGGTGATTCGGGGTTTTCTGCCGGGATTCACTAAGGTCCGTGCGCCGGATATTACCCATGTTTCCGCTGCTGCCGGCAGGTCCGCCAAAGTCACACTGCCTTTTTTTTCGGTGTATGTGAGTGCTTGACTTGCCGACACAAATGGCCTTTTGTAAATTCGCGCGTTTTTTTTCCAAAATCCTTTCGGGTTTTGTCCGGTGGTCCACGCCCCCGATTCCTTTTTCGTCGCGCGGATAAGTCGGCGCTGATGCGCCACAAATCGATCTGCGTGACGCCACAATCCCGTGAAAATACAGACGCAAAGCGGAAATATTCGGGAAAAACCCGGACGGGATCGCGGCTGCGGACCATTTAGTAAATGGTGCCCCACTGTCTTGGAATACTACGGGGCTTATTTACTGCATTTTCGGGTCGGGTTTTCCGACGTTTTCGCCGGGGATCGCACTGCTGGGAATGTTATTTAGTGAGGTGATTGTATCGCAATTGTTGCGATGTTAGTCGCAATCGTGCTGGCTTACACCATGCGACCTTCAAATGCGGGGGGGGGTTCCCGTCGGACGAATCCGACGGATTCGGGACAAAACCGTGGGGGATATAACTTAAAAACTTTGTGTCACAAGCTCAAGAACTTAACAAATGCACCAGGAAAAGAAGATGAACGCTCCCGGCGGACCTGAGGGGGGGAAGTAATAAGCATGCAGGATAATCGGGAGCACGATCTTCTTGAAATCACGGCACAGTGATTGTCTGTCGGACAATGCACTTACAGGAGGTCTCCCTCTTGGAACCGGGTAAGTATGTGTCCCATAATATCATCTTTCCCATTTTTCTTGAATAATCGTATATAAGGTGGCTTTATCATTCAAAATTTTTTCATCATTCGTACACTTGCTTAAAGGGAACCTGTCACACATTTGCACATATAGAGCCAGTCTAGACAGGTTTCCTATAGAGGCCCTGTTTCACTGACCTGACACCCCTTTCTATTGACTAAAAATTGTTTTTTGCTTTACATCCACATAAATCCACTTTTAACCTTATATACTTGGCTACAGCGGGGCGGTGTCCTTGCTCACGCCGGGCCCTCCCATATACTCCCCCCAGTGCACTCATGCCTCCTTACAGGTCCACAAGTTTCATCCTCATGTGACCCCAAGTGTGACATAATCATAATTCAGGTCCGTTAGTGACTTAACAATAAGCAAAATGTACACCCATGCATGTATCTGACCACATGAAAATACAAACACAGCCTTCCATGGGACCTTTCGTTCTCCTCGGTTCACGTCCCTTACATGAGGCTGCTGTTGATTTCATGGTAATCCCGTATACCAGTGGTACAGTTAGGACTATCCTTTGAAGTCGAGAGAGTCATGGCATGAATGTGCCCTGAAATGTAACACAGCCCTCTGTGTAAAAAGTACCAATGCCAATATTTGCCATCATCTACATAGAGCTTTTATAATGTCTGTAGTTGAAATTAGCAGGATGGTCCCTAAGTACAATGGAGGCAGAGCAAGTAATTCGAAAGAAGACAGGAGCTGTCAGTCCACAATATTGGGGGGGGCCGTGGTACTCACTGGTATACTTTGACTCTTTTCTCTCTCAGGAGGAGTTCAGAAAAAGCCTAATTTTGCATATTCAGAAGAAAACAATCTGTAATTTAAAAGCTAACAGGGAACCACTGGCAGCAATTGTAGGTGTATGGGGAGGAGCTTGGTAACCCTTTATCAGCAGACATTGTTAGTGAGGAGGGGCAACAAAATTCTGGTGAACACATATACTCACCTTCCCCTTCAGCATCTCCTTTTCCTATGCTTCTGCTTACGTGCCAAGTGAACTGAAGGCGAGACATGAGCACATTGCATCTCCAGCTTCTGGCCGGACTCGTTTGAATTATCACGTAACTCTGTACGGTTCTGGGCACATCCGCAGGATTAGGGGCGTCCATCTTGTCATTCCCAATTTTCACCAATTCAGCAATAATGTTCCCGGTCAGGCGCCCGGACCAGATTGCCCAAAAGCCCAGTAACACAGAGCCAGTTTTATTTTTAATAATATCCATTATAATGTTGCTGCTCAGGTTATATTGGTTTCAGACTCTTTTAGGTAAAGATCTGTATCACATAGTGTTGAATCAGCATTAAACACTGCATACGTTTTTTCTCAATTGTTCTTGTGATCATACATATTTTCTTTGCAACAACAATTTCTATATACTGGAAACAATATTTCCGACACTACTTGTGCATTGTAAGTGCATTTATGTATTTGGGTTTATAGGGAAACATTAAAACATAAGAATATAAAATTGGAATTTTTTAATGGGAAGAATCAACAACACACAACCAGTGGGACAACAATGTTTAAGTGGAATGAAATTTATTGGATATTAGAAATTTTGTAAAAAAAGTAAAACTACTTACAAGTGGGGCCTGCAATATTATTAGTGCCACCTTTTTGGCTGTGATTACAGTTGTCAAGTCTGGGAATATGTCTCTATTAAGATTTGATCACGCTGGCGACGGAAAGTCCTGCCATTCTTTCTTCTTTGGAAAACAGGCTGGGATCTTGATGTTGGAATGAAAACGTTGTTTGGATTAGCAGTTTCAGCTCTTTCCACACAGATGTCTCGATTTGGATTCCAGGTCCGGGACTATACTTGGCCCAGTTCTAATTACGAAAATCACCCTGATACGTTATGTTTGTGACACCTTCCATTGTAGTATTTTTGCTTTATGTTGGGTCATTGTCTTGTTGAACAGATAAAATTCTCTTGGTCCCGGTCTCAGGTCTTTTGGCAAGGACTCCCAACAGTTGTTTTTGCAGGAATCCTCCTGTATTTTGGCGTTCCATCCATCCTTCCCAATAAATTTTAAAAACTTTATCTTCCCTATCTTTCTTCTTTGCCATCTTGCATGAAAGGGCAGATTAGTGCAGTGTACGAGACTGATTGTTGTCTATGGACAAGACTCTCCCACCTCCGCTGTAGAGTCTGTGCAGATCCTCCAGAGGTATCATGGGGCCTCTTGGTCATCTCTGATCAGTCTTCTCCTTGTTTGAGAAATGAAAAGTTTTAGAGGGGAGGGCCGGGGCTTTTTGTAGTATTGGCCGTGGTATGAATACTCTTCCATTTTAATATAATCGCCTTTGCCACGGCTCCTCTGGCGAGTTTAACAGTTGTGAAATCTTTTTGATCCCTATTCGGCTTTAAAATTCTCAAAAAAGTATCAGGGGAACGGACCTTGCCTAGTTTGTTTCCTTGCTCTCATTGATGCAGAACCTACGACTATCCCAAAGGCAGGTGGATTCATATGGAGACATGATTACACATAGGGGTTACATTATATTTCTCATCATCAGTCATTTAGAACATCATGGAGTTATTCAGAGATCCTTACTAGAACTTTCTAGGTTGTAGTTGATGCACAGAAAGTAAAAGAGGCCGAATTAATATTTCATTGCTCACTTTTCAGTTTTCTTATTTTTTTACAAGTTTAAGATATCAAATAAATTTGTCGCCCACTTCACAAATTGTGTCACACTTTTGATTATTTACCAAAAAAAATTACAATTTTATATCTTCATGTTTGAAGCCTAAAATGTGTCAAAAGATAGAAAGTTAAGGGGGGCCGAATACTTTCGCAAGGCACTGTAGCATTAATACATTGGGGGATAATATGCTGCACTATTCTATACTACACTGTCCCACCTATCCCAACCATTTCTTAAAATCCCATGGAGCTTAACAGAGACACAGAAACACAACACAACAATATCATGTAAAACAGATTAGCTAACAAAGTACAACATCTTCGTAGGGGGATTGGATAATTTATTAAAGCACCAGATCTCCTCAATCTTACTGTATCCATTTAAAAAATGTTTTATATTCAGATGTTGTCTTATACCTGCCTGATGAACAGACCTAGGCAGCGCCTTTGCAGCACTCCGACAGAGTTCACAATGTTTTAGTGGTGCATCTAAGTACTTTGGGCTTGCGACACAATGTTTGAAAAGTTAAATCCCTCACTCAGTCCGAATACGTCAGATTGTCCAAGTGGCACGCCCCCTAAATTGTGTTGCATTGAAGCCAGTGCAGTTGTGCCAAAAAAAGGGTTGCTTTCCCGCACCCACTTCTTTGATTGAAAAAAGTGCACAGTCCTAAAAAAAGTGCGTCGTAAGTGGCCCAAAGCCATTAGTAAATGTGCCCCTAATCTCTAATGTATCTTTATTAGTATATGTTCATGATAACCAATACATGTTACACATCACATTATAATTCCTCTAGAGTGAGACATATTAACAGTCATTAAGGGTCAATCCCCCAGAGCCCTCCCGTGTGTGACATCATAATAATGGATGACATGTGCAGACACGTTCTCAGTAGTCGCGGTTGCGCTGATGTCATAGTTTCCGGCTTATGACAATAAAGTTTCCATAGTTGCAGACTCTATAAGAGCTGGCGCACTGCGTGCCTGCTGCCATTTTTCGCCATTGGACTTGAGCTTGACTAATTTCTATACCTTGATGCGATTTGGGAGGTTCTAGCAGGGACGCCCCATCAGCCCAGAGGTCCTCAGACCTGGAGCTGCGAGGGAGGAAGGGACATCCGCCCACACAACAGCCAAATTAATTCTCTAAATTGGGTGACAGTATTTATTGGCAGTGACCCTCTAAGCCCAGAGGAAGGGCGACCCTTCAGCCATGGCTTCCCTAGAGGTTTTCCTCCACAGGGGGTTTTTCCTCTCCTGAGTGCTGAAGGGTGACTCTTCGTGAGTCGGGGTCTGCCATGGGGTTTGGTTATAAATAAAAATTGGGCCATTTTATTTCCAACTATGTGTGTTTTTGTGTATATTGTGTTCTTCTTTTTGTTTGATTCATTTGTCCTGAGATCGGGTCCAGACAGGGTCTGTACACAATCACATATCACTGTCATGGGGGGAAACATCTAGAGGTAACACAGTCCAATAACTGCCCCTATGATGCATCTGCCCCAGTGGTTCCCCTTGCCATGTGAAGAAGCATATACTTCACCGTCATCACTTGTATATACATCCCCGGGGTAACAAGTCCCAGCAATGCAATAACTGTCCTGGTTTCCCATGGCAACCATCACAGCCACAGCTTACATTACTGAAAGTTAACTCTGAATAAAGCTGCACTGTGATGTTTTCGTTGTGAGCAACACAGAGATCTTCTATATAACATATACATAAGAAGGTCCAGCAAAGAAACAAAATACTTTATTGATCACATTTTAAAAAACTGAATTGATCACATACACAAAAATAGATAAATTTGTCCTATTTTTGGACTTCATGGGTAACATATTATGCATACCTAGCCAGTGTGGCCTGTACTGCTAACACATCTGTACCCACCACTTGACTTGCACCAGATATAAATATAGGAATGCCCATTTAAAATGCCTAAAATTCATAACTACTGCCTAAAGTACATCACACATGCATGTTATGCCCCCGTACCGTAAGTTACAGTATATAGCCTAGCAGCCCTCTGCCCCCCAGTATATAGGCTAGGCCGCCTCTCACCCTCAGTAAATAAACCGGTCAGAACCATGACTCCCAGTATTATGTATGCCAAGCTAGCGCCGCTGTCCCCGTATATGGCCTGGCCAGCCATGCCCCCAGTTTATATAGTCCTTCAGCCCATGCCCCCCAATGCCTCCGCCATGCCCCGTATATAGTCCTCCAGCCATGCCCCCCAGTATATAGTCTCCAGCCCATGCCGCCACCAGTTATTAGACTGCCCAGGCCCATGCCCCCCAGTATATTAGCTGCGCCATGCGCCCAGTATAGCCTGCCAGCCCATGCCCTAATATAGCGCTGTCAAGGCCCACTCTCCTCCCAGTATATAGCCTGCCAGCCCATGCCCCCCAGAATATATCCTGCCAACCTATGCCACCCCCAGTATATAGCCAGCTATCATATGCCCCCAGTATAAAGCCAGCCCACATATGCTCTTTAGTAAGTGTGTCCCAATATGTGTATAGCAGAGCACATCTTCCACAGTACACAGCATGATTCAGAAGCTCAGATAAGAAATGTCAGGGGAGAGGCAGGTGACAGCAGAATGACAGGACTAGGGATCTCTCATTTCTGCCGTGTACTTCCCCCATGTGATCAGCAGCTGCTAGGACAGGTCTGTAGAAGTGTATAAATGTATATATCCCTGCAGAAATGTGTAAGAGAGTATAAATGTGTGTATGTGTGTAACAGAGTATAAATGTGTGTAAGGGAGTATAAATGTGTGTAAGGGAGTATAAATGTGTGAGTATACAAATATGTATATTTTCTGAGGGTGTAGGGGGCCCATTTAGAAGTCTGCGATGGGGCCCTGCCTCTCCTAGTTACGCCACTGCATATGTGATAAATTCAGGTGCCACCTTTGTCAAGTTTTTTTTGAACGTGATGTTTGTAGGTGTCACTGTACACAGAGGAGCAAATGTTATGAGGGAAAATATAGCAAACACCAACATATTCGAGACAACACATTCAAAACACATGATGCAAGAATTAGCTGTGGCTGGAGTGCGCAGAACGCGAGTGCTGCTGTAATACTCATTGACAAACATCCATGGCTAAGAAGCCGAGAGTCTCGAGAGAGAAGAAGAAAGCTGAAGTCATTAGCTAAACCACTGCCTGGATTATACACCAGAGGCATCGCTGGGCCTTCTCTCACCAGGGGCAAAAGTTCAGTTCCCTGCCCTTAGGCTGCATTCAATCTTATTTTTAGCACACATTTAGTGTATACACCAGGGAAGCTGATGATATCCATAGACTTATACTGGCAGGCCTCCATCTACACTGTATATGTGGCATCCAGCACAAAACATGGGATGTAGCTATGCATCTGAGTGTGGTGCGGTGCACGTGTGGCACCATACCATGGCTGGATCACTATGGCCGCTTATGGGGACGTATATCAGCCTGCAAATTTGCAGTCAGGTATACGTCCCCATGAGGGCCGTTTTAAGGGGGCTTAAGACAGTATTCTTACAGGGAGGCAGGAACCCATAGCATCATAGATCACCATACATCGTCTGTGGGGAGGAGCTTGGCCTGTTTGCATCACATTTACATAATGTTAATGCAAAGAAATGAGGCACAAGCTTCTCCCCACAAGCTTTGAATTGGGTTTTAAAACACTGAGGCAAATTTATCAAGCTGTCTGAAAGTCAGAATATTTCTAGTTGTCCATGGCAACCAATCACAGCTCTGCTTTCATTTTACCAGTGCTCATGAATATTTTAAAGGGGAGCTGTGATTGGTTGCCATGGGCAACTAGAAATATTCTGACTTTCAGACAGCTTGATAAATCTGCCACACTACTATGTAAACACAACATATGAATGCGGCCTTGACATAATGGGGCAAATTTACTTACCTGGTCCAGTCGCGATCCCGCGGCGCATTGTCCGACGCTGATTCGGGTCTGCCGGCATTCACTAAGGTTGCGTGCCCGATATCCAGCAGGTGTCGCTGCTGCGTCGAGGTCCGCAGAGTTCACCTTCTTCTTCCTGGTGCATGTGAGTGCTTGATCTTGCGTCACAAACTCTTTTGTAAATTCTGCGTTTTTTCTGTCCGACCTCCACGCCCCCCAATTTCTGTCGCGTGAAAGCCGGCACCGATGCGACACAATCCGATCGCGTGCGGCAAAATCCTGGGGCAATTCGGCAATATTCGGGAAACCCGCCGAAAGTGCAGAGTTCGAACCCTTAGTAAATGAGCCCCAATGGGGAAGAAGAAGGTAAACTCCGGCGGACCTCGGCGCAGCAACAACACCTGCTGGATATTGGGCGCACGTTCGCGGGATTGCGACAGGACCAGGTAAGTTAATGTGTCCCAAAACTGTGTAGCCTTCACACCGGTTTTGCGTCTGTCAGAATCCAATAAGTAGACAAAGATGGCGGACGTTCACTAGGCTGCCTAGCAATATATCCGCATGGGGAGCAGAGAGTCTGACAAAATTCGTAAATTTTGCAGTCACTTTTGAACATGGCAACGTCCAAAGGGTTAAACAGCTGTTGCAGGAGGCTATCTGCTAATAGCCCCAACTCTGCTACTGCCCTAATTTTCTAATTTTAACAGATGACTGGACGGATCCATTAAAGGAGTTTTCCCACGAATACAAGTTAGGCCCTATTCACAGGATAGGGCCTAACTTCTGATCGTTGGGAGTTAGGAGTTAGGGCTTAAATTGTATTCGTGGGAAAACCCCTTTAAAAGCAAATTATCCATGTTGTATAACAGATATCTTGCTTTCTTTTAGTGTCCATTTCCGTTTTTCATTATTTTCTAATCATCCGTTTATTATATCCTTCTGCTTTGCCCACTAGAGGTAGTATTGAAACTTTGGCATTTAAAGTTAGAGCATGCGCAGTATTAAAAAAAACAGATTTTTTAGCTGATGATTAAAAATAAAATATTCCAAATGTGGTGGAATCGATATAAATGACTCAGTTGCAACATTATCTTATAGGCTCCGGTTTGACGGATTTTACTGCGCACTCTAAATGACACCTCCCCTTTATACTTTGGGTCAGTACAATCACAGAGATATCAAATGTATCAGTTTCTCAAAGGGATTAAAACATAAGAAAAATATATATCTCTTGAAGAAAATAAAAAATGGTATATTCTGACAGCCCTAACTTTTTTACCCTATCATACAACGAACTGTGTAATTTTTGTTGGGCCAGCTTAGGTAATTTCGCCAGTTTTTATGTCCACTCCCCCACTACATTATTCACCATATGTGTTAATAATACCAGCAGTATATGATGAGTTTGGGGGGAGGGGCAGCTGCAGTCTGTGTGTGCCTGGGTTAGTCTACTCTCCTCCACACTCATCCAGCTCCCTCCCCACTTCCTGTCATGTGAATTGAGCAGGGGAGGGAGTTGGATGGTATGGAGTAGAGGTAGAATTTATGAGGAGACAGTTACATACAAGCTGCTGCTCTTACTCAGGACTCACCACATGCTGCTGGCAGAGAGCCAGGTAATGTGAAATAATGTTTTATAAACTACTGAAATGATTCAGAATGCTGACAAATGCATTTATATAATCAGCATAACATAGGCCATTGGAACCTGTCACCAGCTAAAAGTCACATTCCTGGTGACAATGTTGCTTTCAGTTAAAGGGAAAGATGGATTATTTGGACTTTAAAGTTTATCTTTTAATTCTTTTCAAATATTCTTTATATACATTCTTTTTTTAAACTTATTTATGAACCCACTTAAGGAACTTGAACCTGCGATTTACCGTATACTGTAATCATACTGCAGTGTATATGGCATTTCTAGCATTATAATGCCAAAAGCTGATCCACAAACCTTGTGGTATTACCCACAGCAACTAATTCTATTACAGGATTATGAAGTGTTATAAAATAGAATCAGTGATGTAAGGTGGTCGCTCTGGACAGATTCTCTGCACTGATTGTTAGACTCTTTACGTTAATAAACAAAACAAAAATTTTCCCCACCAGAAACATGGCGGCCCGTCTGTTAGGCGACGCTTTTGGGAGAACCGGCGCATTTGACAGATCTGTGGGCGGGGCTATCTTTCCCTGCATGGAGACAGGCTCCGTAGCTGTCACTCAGTAGACCGGAAGTGACGCTGTGCTGTATCGGATGCGGGGGGGCGGGCTCCGATGAGGGAGCTGTCGGAGCTCGGGAAGCGGAGCTGGGAGAGGCCGAGGCTCGGGCCGGGGCCTGCAGAGCCACCGGGGACATGCGAGGCGCAGCGGCAGAGGAGGAGGCCGCATCCTACCGGGTGCTGAGCCGGCTGCTGGGCTGCGGAGCAGAAGCCGGGGAAGAGGCGGCCAGACCCAGGCTCATGGTGTTCCGGAATATGCTACGAGGGGAAGAGGTGGACGATGCGGAGGCCTCCCAGGAGCCGGGGGCAGGAGTAGAAGCCGTGCCTGCAGAGGGGGCCTCTCAGCCGGTGGAACTGTGCAACCGACACCGTAAAGCAACGCCGTCCGGGGAGGGCCTGGAGCTGCAGCTGGGGGCGCTTGGCCTGCGCGGGGCCGGCTGTCCGTGCGAGGAGACCAGCGACGCTCTGCTGGTGCTGGAGGCCCCCGAGGCCCGGAGGCTGGAGGAGGACGACGACGCGGAGGCTGCGGGGGATGGACAGGCCGGAGCGGCGGCGCGGAGGAGCGCGGGCAGGAAGGGCTCTCTGCGGATCCGGCTCTCCAGGATCTTCCGCACCAAGAGCTGCGCAGGCTCCGCGGGGGCCGCCGAGCGCAGAGGAGGGGAGCTGGGGGGCTCCGGGGGAAGCCTCAGCGACATGTGCAGGGACAAGGAGCTGGAGCTGGGCAGGTGAGAGGCCTCCACACCTACACCATAAGGCTATCCTGCAGGAGCCTAGCAAAGCTGGGTGACAGCCCCAGTTCACATCTGCAGTTATGTTCATCAGTTATTCAGAGCCAAAACCAGGAGCAGTGCAGATCTTTCCATTATACCAGATCTGTCTGTAGCTGCCTCGCTTGGTTATGTCTCCCAATAACTGAAGATGTAACGGAGATGTGAACGGCCCTAGATGGCTGTCACCTGGGAGTAGACACAGCTGTGTATGATTGTGCCATGTATGACCCTGTATTGTAATGCTGTCAGTATGGAGCTGTCCAGCAGCATCATAAATGACTAATGCCAGGAATCAGTATGTGTATGACATGTCACCTGCTGTTATACTTGTATTTCCATCAATTCCCAATTCTGGAGCGTCTTTTCCTGTAGCCTACTTTATATCATTTCTCAGGTGTTCCTCTAAGCACTCTATTGTCAAAAGTTCTAGTCGGAATAACAGAGAAATGGCAGAATAACACAGTGATAAGGAAGGATGCTCCAGGATTATTTCATGGAGAATCTGCATATTAATCACCAACATGTCCTGACCAGTGATTGGTACTCTTTAAGGGGGGTACACCTGTCTTCTAATGTTAGGGCATATCCCACTGAGTCTGATTGGTAGGGGTTCAATAAGACGGCAGTGTCTAAATGGATTTCCAACTACTTCACACCTATTCAAGATTTACTGATACATTGTTTGTGTATGGTACTGCAGCCTGGCTGTATTACCATGACTGGTGCTGAGCTGCTGTACCACACACAGCCTGTGAACAGATGCCTACTGCGCTGCCTACTATGGGCAACCCTTTAACAGTATGTCCATTATCATAGACATTTGTATTAAATTAAAATTGAGTATATTAGCTAGAGATTTGTGTACTAAAGTAGTTTTATAATCTGTGAAAATCTACTTGTTCATCAGTTTTATTGAAATGGAGTTTTGTGGTGGCATCCAGTCACAAATATCCTCTGATAAAGTCACACTTGTATGTGAGAAGATGATACTGTGACGTCATTGACGCAAAATATGACACTAGGCTTAGGGGCCCAATGGACCCAAGAAATTATTTAAAGGAGAATTTTAGTATCGGATGGAAACTGCTTTCTTTTAAATACTGCTTCACAGCTGTCAATGGTTGTGTTGAGTACTGCAGCTCTGCAGCGTTTCCTCCCTAACCGCTATGTAACTAATGACAGTGATACTAAGCCTCTGCCGCAGATTCAGAACATGGCACCAAAAAGCTTTGTTTATCCTTCTAAATTGGGTACTTGGCACACCCCAGGCATTGCCTCTGCCCACCATTGCTTGTCCTTCCTCTATCCAATTTTGCACACTTAGGCTCCTTTCAGCTGAACGTATCGTACGACGGAAACAGGGCATAGCATGCTAACGGCTGGAGAAGGGGAGGCATGAGTGCTCCTCCCCCTCCCCTTTCCATAGGAAGCCGCGCACCTGGCTGTACCTTTCCATAGGTAGCCACGCCGCAAATCATTGCAGGAATAGCACGTACCCTATCTTTTGCACAATGCACGTCTATGGCAGCTTTTTTTTTTTTGCGGGCGTGTGCATAGACTTTAGCAGTGTGTGCTGCATCCCGGAGGGGCTCTGGCAACACCCCCCAGAGCCCTCCTGGCTCATAAATATTAAAGGAGGTAGGCCATGGATAACAAATATAAGTAGATTACCACAGTCACGGTGCCTGGATCTTTGAGTAAGTTTCCCTGGTTTATCATGATGGATTTTGGTGGTAGAGTCTCCTTAAGTGATTCTTGCAAAGATGCAGATGCTGAACTGTACTCCATTATCATGTCTTTGATACTTATGTCACAACTGCATTAAAGGAGTTTACCACTTGTTGCCAGCATGTTGTAGAAAGATGCACTGTGATTCCCAACATAACTGTATTATTTCTGTCAATTATAGTGTTACTGAGAAATTCCCATAATAATCCATATACTAATGAGTTGGTGCACTTGGGGCCTCATCGGCACTATTCCTGCCTGGACCTATACCCTCTCCGCCAGATAAACAGGAGATTGGGAAGACACTGGAAGAAGAGGGATAGTGTTGTTTTGGGTGCTTGGGACATCTCCTGGGTGTACTCTACAACATGTACCCAGCATATTATAATGCATGGTTTAGGTCAGTGATGGCGAACCTTTTAGAGACAGAGTGCCCAAACTACAACAAAAATCCACTTATTTAAAGTGAAGTGCCAACATGGCATTTTAAGCAGTAACTTATTGCTACCTGTTCTTCCAATCGTATCGGCCCCCTGAGGAAACCAATACAATTGAAAAAGGAAGGGCAAATTCAGACTCAGAAATTGTAGCTTCTCTCCAGGGTCTCTCAGTAGAGGAGGAAGGGTTGATCCATCAGGAGGACCTCCAAAGATAATGCAGTTCTGTCAACACCTTCTCAATTTTCATACAGTTCCAGACAGCTTTACAATAGCACTGAGAGTAGAATCTCTTGCCTCGGACTGCAGGGAGATTTGGTGGATTTGGTCCTATTCGGTGAACTCTGTCCTGGGGCGATGGTCTGAGTGCCCACAGAAATGGCTCTGAGGTTCGCCACCACTGGTTTAGGTGTTAGACTCCCTATAAGATGGGGCTCTCTGTAGCTGGCACTAGAGGGAGCTTTCTTCATACGGTTATCCATTGAAGTCATTAATGAAAATCTACTACCAGGATGAAGGTATGTAAACCAAGCACACTTACATGCTGGTGTGTGCTCCCTCTGCCAGAATCTGCTCTACTTTTGGTTTTCATTACCCTTATTTTTGCAAAAAAAAAAATAGTTTTAGAAATTAAGTAAATGAGCCTGAGGGGTTCCATAGCTGTTAATGGAGCCCATAGCCCCTTGGCTTATCTGCATTATTATTTATTTATTTTTAAAGCAAGAGCAACTACAAGAGCAGATCCTGCCACACAGGGCACACAGCTACAAGTCAGTCTGCTTGGTTTACAATTTTTCATCCTGATGGTAGATATCCTTTAAAGGACATCTACCACCAGGATGAAGGATTGTAAACCGAGCACACTGACATGCGTATGTGTGTCCCCATCTTGTAGGTTCTGCTCTTTTAGCTTCTTAGGCTCGTGTTTTTACAAAAAAAAGTTCCAGGCTCTGTAGATGTCAATGGAGCCTGGAGCCACTCACTCATTTGCATAATTTTTAAAACCTTTATTTCTTAAACACGAGGGAATAAGAAGCTAAAAGAAGAGTAGATCCTGCCGGAGGGGGCGCACACCAATATGTCAGTGTGCTTGGTTTACAATCCTTTATGCTGGTGGTAGATGTCCTTTAAAGGGAACCTGTCACCAGGAGACCCATTTTTAGCACTCCCCCAGTCCCCACAGAGCATAGTGCATACACTGCCAGCGTTTTTGTATTAAAAAATTTTTTACAGAAAAAAAGATATGTTATATTGTACCTTTCATTAGCATCTGCTGTGTGACTAGGCAGTTGCCTATTGGAAGGGGCTGGAAAGGAGCAGTTTCCCCCCACCCTTGGGGAACAGCTACTCCATGTGTCCTTTTCAAATATATGAAAACACCCATCACATGGCTTAGCGACGCCCCCTGCTTCTCTACAGCCAATCCCGAGTGTGGGGAGTTATTCATATATTTGAAAAGGTCACATGTTTCCCAAGGGGGAGGGGGCTGCTCCTTTCCAGCCACTCCCAGGAAATGAGTGCCTAGTCACACAGCAGATGCTAATGAAAGGTACAATATAACATATCTTTTTTTCTGGGGGAGTGCTAAAAATGGGTCTCCTGGTGACAGAATGCTGCCCCTAGTGGTGACTGTAGGTAGTCAGTGTTTCCTGCGACCACTACTGTAAAAATTTGCAGCAGATATCTTTGTCAGGGACTGAAACCTGCTATGAAAATCATCAACATGAATAATGCAGATTGTAGATCGATTTAGTTTTTATATTGCAGACCTAAGTGATCTTTCTCTCCTGGGTCATGCTCAGAGATTTAATACTACATGCTAAATTTGGGGCCACTGATTTCAGTAGTTCTTTGCTTCCAGTGTCCCAGTAAGAGATCTCGGCAGGTGAGCTTTGGGGTAAATGCAGTCAGTATATTCTGCATTTATTTGTGTAATGTGACTTTGAGGTCTATGTAGCAATATTAAAGGAAGTGTTTTTGTTACATCCTGTTTATTCAGATGTGACTGCAAAATAAATGTGGTATCATAACTCCTTGTCCAAAGAGACCGTGAACCATGGCTAGAGCCATGGGGGTCATGTCAACTGTAGGAAAAAAGGAGATTTTAAAATATATCACGATAAACCAGGGACACTTACTCATAGACCCAGGCTCTGTGACTGTGGTTATCTTGTTTTGTTATCCATGGCCTCCTCCCTTCTAAAATCCATTTTTTTTAAGTATGCTAATGAGACAGCAGGGGTCTTGGGGTTTTACCAGTGCCCCTCTGTGCTGTAGCTTCACTGGCTGTTACACTCTGTCCTCATCCCCTTCTTGGTACTTTCCCCTCCCTCCTGCTGCAATATTACTCAGTGGGAGGAGGAAGTGCTCCTGCACAGTGTAACAGCCTGTGAAGCTGCAGCACGAAATGGGCTCTTCTACTACCCCCAGGATTCCCTTCTGTCTCATTGGCATAAATTTAAAAGTTGATTTTAGAAAGGAGGCGGCAATGGATAACAGCAGTCGTGGTGCCTGGATTTATGAATTGGGTGAATGAATCTCAACTGGAGATATGTAGAGGTGTAAGCTCCTCACCCCTACCTTCTCCATAGGCAGCTAAGCCATACGTACAGCAAAAGATACAGCACCCCATCTTTTTTCCGGCGACTACATGGTACAGTGACGTGGGTGTGTTAGCAGCCATTTGTACGGCTAGCGTACAGCCACCTTATATGGTTGCGTGAAAGGGGCCTAAGTGTCCCTGGTTTATCCTGCCTGATATTCTGTATAGGCTCATCATACTGGATAATGTCACACCAAGGGCCTATGGCGGATTTCCTCTCTTTAAATTTGCTATGGATAACAATGACTTTCTCAGATTTGAAGTGAATATACACTGCTCAAAAAATTAAAGGGAACGCTCAAATAACACATCCTAGATCTGAATGGATGAAATATTCTAATTAAATACTTTGTTCTGTAAAAAGTTGAATGTGCTGACTACAAAATTATTAATTAATAGAGACCTGGATTTGGAGTTACCCACAAAATTAAAGTGGAAAAACACAGAACAGGCTGATCCAACTTTGATGTAATGTCCTTAAACCAAGACCAAATGAGTCTCAGTATTGTGTGCGGCCTCCAGGTGCCTGTATGTCCTCCATCCTATGCCTCGGCACGCTCCTGGTGAGGTTGTGGATGGTCTCCTGGGGGATCTCCTCCCAGACCTGGACTAAGACATCCGCCAACTCCTGGACAGTCTGTGGTGCAACATTGGTTGATGAAGCGAGACATGATGTCCCTGATGTGCTCAATCTGATTCCTGTCTGGGGAATGAGCGGGGTCCATCCATAGCTTCATCCTGCTGGAACTGCTGACACACTTCAGCCACATGAGGTGTAGCATTTTTGGCTGCTGAAGGCCATTTTATAGGGTTCCTCCTGTTCCTCCTTGCGGAAAGGCAGAGGTGGCGGTCCTGCTGCTAGGTCACTGCCCTCCTGCGGCCCCCTCCATTTCTCCTGATGTACTGGCCTGTCTCCCAGTAGTGCCTCCAGCTTCTGGACACTACGCTGACAGACGGGAAAACCTTCCGGTCACAGCTCACAGTGATGCTCCATCCTGGATGTGCTGCACTACCTAAACCACTTGTGTGTGTTGTAAAGTCCATCTTATGCTACCACAAGTGTGAAAGCACCACCAACATTCAAAATTGACCAAAACGTCAGCCAGAAAGAACCTGCACTGAGATGTGGTCTGTGGTCCCCTCCTGCAGAACCACTGTTGTCTATTCCATTTGCACAACAGCATGTGAAATGGATTGTCAATCTGTGTGGCTTTATAAGTGGACAGTTTGATTTCAAAGAAGTTTGATTTACCTGGAGTTATATTGTATAAAGTGTTCCCTTTATTCTTTTGAGCAGTTTGTATGTGTCTATATCTATCTGACCATCACATCCATTTTCTCTTGATATTGAGACATTATGATATTTAGAGATAAAAGTGGCCAACAGGGTTGGGAAGGATTAGGTTGAGAACAGATGCCCTTTAGTGGCTGGGTGTTTGATTTGGGGTGGGGGTGTAAGACACCCATGTACTTTAACAAACAGAAGACTGGAGAGGTGGTGGCACTCTTCACTGCATTACTTAAACCCTGAATATGGCAGCTTCCAGCATTGTAGCCCAGCTTTCATTGGTGCTGTCTAGGGAGTGTGATTTTTGTGGCCAATAGCAGGGGCGACAAAGGCTGAAACAGTGACCACGACACCCGACAACTGGCGCCTCCTCTGTATACAAATTAAAGCTGGCAGTGACAGAGGGAGGGTAGAGCTATGTGTAGGTGTAGCCCCTCTTGTCCTTTATTCTTGCACAACCCCTTTATATAAAATAATCCCACCTTCCACTTATGCCCCGGGTCCAGGGATGACGCACAAGATTCCTAGTAACCATAGTAAGAACAATGAGAACAATGAATGAAGGTAAAACCTGTGAAGGTGGCGTTGTCTTGTGACCAGGTGGAGCAGTGGCTAAGTGTCCTGATCTGGGAGCCGCTTGCAGTTTGTCATATGTGAGGGCAGTGTTATGACTGCTTCAGTGTTTGATGTTTTTCAGTTTCTTTGCCATGGGAACTCTGTATTTTCTTTGATTTATGACAGGGTGCCAGGCCCTCCTTCGGATCCTCTGTCTGCACACAGTGGAGGTGGCATCACATTGCTCTACAGGCTTTCTGATTTTCTTTGGATTTTTGCTACCAAGGTCATTTTTAAGCTTTAGGTAACACAGTAGTGGACGTACTATTCAAGCCAATGTCATAGCTGCTACTGCTATGGGTATTTGGGGTATATGTGGCGCTAGCTTCTGTAGTGGCCATGGGTGCCACGTGCTGCCATACTGGCCAGTTACTGGAATAAATATTAGCTGAGTAGTCACTAATCACACTGAGTATTTACAAGCCACATGTGATACATATGGAAGTGTTATAATCCACGTTCATTAGCAATGAATACATTAGCTAATATGTTGTGCCTGTATTTGACACCTCTGTTCCATTATGTGGTCGGATGATGGATCTGTCATAGTAAGGACACAAAAAGCTCTCATTACATTGTGTCATTTCCAAATCTTCGTCCCCATAAATTCACATTTCTATGCGTTTCTTTCACAGGAAGCCCCGTTTAACCAGAACTCAAAGTGCCTTCTCTCCAGTCTCCTTCAGTCCCCTCTTTACTGGTAAGAGATGAAAGTACCTGGCCATTTTCCTGACACTAGATCTCTCCATGGCATTGTCTAACGTGTTCTGCTTTGCGACAGGTGAAACAGTATCTCTTGTGGACGTGGACATATCACACCGAGGTTCATGTTCTACCCATCCCCCTACTCCACCCCCACCTCCTCGCAGGAGCCTCAGTCTTCTAGGTAACGTTCCTTCCTTTGTCACCTGAATCAATCAAATCTCACAACTTTGAGTTCAGTTTTAGCAAAAAGTGTCCAGATCTGACGATGGAAAAATGTTATTCTAATTTGTTCCATTATTCTTGTAAGTAGAATAATGGAACGATAGTATATATTCTTTTTTTTTTTTTTTTCCTTCTTGCAGATGATATTGGAGGTATACAACCAGCGTCTGTTCTAGTAGGTCCTATGGGGTCCTCACTACAGTCGTTTCCGCTACCCCCACCTCCCCCACCACATGCTCCAGGTCAGACTTTACTATTTTATACTATATATATTTACTAGGTTTACTATTTGTATAGATTTTATTACAACACCATATCTTATATCTGTATCTTGTTTCTTTGTCTATATATCTTTCTGTAAAGAGTAACATCAAAGCTTCCGGCGCTTCAGAATAATAATGTTACTAGTGATATCTGGGGCAGTGTCTCAGATGACTGAAGCACATGTGTATAGAATAGTCTTTGAGGTTTGTGCTCATTTTACAGAGACTAAGGCCTAGTTCACATCTGTTAGGTCTTTAGTTTCTGTAAGCCAAAAATAGGAGTGGATGAACATATAGAACAGGTGCAAGTCTTTCCATTATACCTTATACCACTGGAAAGACTTGCACCAGTTCTGTGTGCCCGGCCACTTTTGGCTCAGAATAATTTAGGGGAATAAATGAAGAGCTAAAGGAGATGTGAAATGGACCTTTGGCCAAAGTAAGCAAGAAGTAATACATTGTTACCCAACTTATGCATTGCTCTGGGTCGCTTTTGGACCCTGTGCCCAGCTGGAAGTTCTGGTGGGGGGTGGCTACTGGACCTGCTCTTCACAATGAGTGGTCTCCTTGGAACAGTGGACAACAAGGGAAGTGAAGTCTACTGGAATATGGAAATAATGTCCTGTGTCTGAGGAGACCGGTCATTTGTTAAAGCAGGCCTGTGATGCCCACCCCAGAACTTATAGCTGGTGGCAGGGCCTGAAACTGGAAGTACTGGAGCACGGTTAAGTATGTGTTCTTTTTTTCATTTTAAACCAACGTTAAATGATACAGTAGACACATTTAAAGCACCGTTGTGCTTATAAAAGGAGCAAATTTCAAGATATTCTATAATAAAAGTGTTTATTTGTGCCTCCGTTAAACCAAAATCAAGGAAATGCAAAAATTTAATAATTTGTCATTTTGATTGCAGATCCCTTGCCTAGAGTGGTACCTCTTCGGCCGCCCGAGTGTGCACCTGTCCCTCTGGTACAGCCCTTACAATGCCCCATACTCCGGCAGGATCCTAGTAGTTTTGCTGCAAGCCTGAGAGAACTGGAAAAAGTTAGTATTGGTTCATAAAGTTCCTACTTTTATTATCAAGCTGTTTGTCTCTGGATTTTACTCATCATAACCTTTCTTCCCATAGTGCGGATGGTACTGGGGACCTATGAACTGGGAAGATGCAGAAATGAAGTTGAAAGGAAAGCCAGATGGGTCATTCCTTGTACGAGATAGCTCTGACCCTCGCTATATCCTCAGCCTCAGTTTCCGCTCGCAGGGCATCACCCACCATACACGCATGGAGCACTATCGAGGTGAGAGCTAATGTGGAAGGTTGACTTTTGGACAACAGTGTCCCTCCCCAGTGTGTTTGGCTATTACTTTAAAGGGAACTTGTGGAAAAGGCATAGTGCATATCATGGCTTATATCTGCAATGAACATGGGAACATAATCTTATATTCTTAGAAGAATAAGGAAATGGGAGAAGCTGAAGGAAAGCCATGCTAAAACAGAATATGTTTGTTGGACTTGAACGAAGGTTCTAAGTGCTACATGGCTACCTTGCTCACACATATTTTACTATGCTTTAAAGCAGTGGTCCCCAACCTTCGGGGATTGGCTGCACCCAAAATTTGTTTACAGGGACCGGAACCAAAAAAATTGTATGCACAGCATTGCCTGTTTTCCCCCGATCTAAAGTGCCCCCTTACTTTTCTGTAGCCCCCCCTTTTATAATGCTCTTTTAACTCTTTCATTACTGTAGCTCCCTTTATAGTGCCCTTTTTTTTAGCCACTTCCCTTTTATGTATACCCCTTTTTATAGTTTTACCTTTTGTGTAGCCTGTTACTGATAGTGCTCCTTTTTCTGTAGCCCCCTTTTTATACCGCATATACTCGAGTATAAGCCAAGGCACCTAATTTAACCACAAAATAAAATGGGAAACATATTGACTTGCGTGTAAGCCTATAAGGGTGGGAAGTGCAGCCGCTACTCATTAACGAAATGTCCAGCAGCCTCCCCTCATTAATAAAATGTCCAAAGCAGAGCCTCCTCAAAAACGCACAGCCCCTGATAGTAATGTCCCCTGCCAGGCTCCCACAGTAATGTCCCCTGTCCATCCCCCTTAAGGAAACCTACCTTTTGATGCAGTATGAAGCAAACATACCTTGAGAATGCTGTAGCTTCACTGATACAGGATCATATCTTGGTTAATCCCTGAGGTAAGTGGTTTTGCTGAAAAAACTATTATAACATTCAGGAACTTGGGAAAGCTGGATTGCATGATTGCACTGATTACACGAAGCTTGTATTACATACAGACAGGACTAATCAACCTGAGCTGGATCACTCATACACAGCAGCTGGGGGATGGTGCAGCAATTGATTATTCTGCGTTCAGGCACAACCCAGTGATTATATCATCCTCTGCAGTGCATAACTAATGTGCTAGGAGATGCCTGAGCCCAGGCACAAGAGTGTCAGAGCTTCATTATCAGAATTTTATAATTGTTTTATCAGCAAATCCACTCAGCTCAGGGATAACCAAGATATGATCCTGCACCAGTGCAGCTACAGCAGTCACAAGGTATGTTTGCTTCATAATGCATCAAATCAAATGGTAGGTTTCTGTATACTCTCCTCTAACGCTTCTCTTCGCCCTGTGTCTTCTGGTTGTCTGCCGGGAAGCCACAGGGAGAAGATCGGTGTCGGAGGTGAGTATACGGTTTTTCATATTAAGTTCTTTTGGTCGCTGCCCGGGACTGGCTGTTCCGGTCTTGGGGACCACCACCTTACAGGGAACCTGCCACCAGAATTTACACGATCAAACTAGCAGCACCCACAGATAGGGTATAAAATGCTTATGGTGTCATAATAAAGATATGAATCTTTTTTTATACGATCACATTGGGCTTGTAGTTCTGTAACTTACAAAACTAGAAGTGATACTCCCCATGCAGCCTCTAAACTTGACTCCTTATATGATTTTGAGGAGATTTTTTATAGGTAAATCAGGGAGATTCTAGAAAGGGCATGTCATACCCTACCAGAGGGAGCTGCTGGTTTAGTGGGGTAAAATCTGGTGAAATGTTCCCTTTAAAAAGTCCAAATATTTTTCCTTTTAAGACATATTTGGCAAGCTCTGTGTGCACTATGTAAATTAAAAGGAACATTGTATTGCTCCTTTTTTTTTTTTTTTTTTAAGGCAGAATATTCACAAACAAATCCACCACACCTCAGTGACTGAGTGTATTAACTGTTCTGCCTTTGCTTCACAGGCACGTTTAGCCTATGGTGCCATCCCAAGTTTGAAGATCGATGCCAGTCTGTAGTGGAGTTTATAAAACGAGCGATTATGCACTCAAAAAATGGGAAGTTCCTGTATTTCCTTCGTTCACGGGTGCCAGGTAAATAGCTGTACACTTGTAGTCACTTTTCAAGGTGGATATGATCTGTCTTCTCATATTTTCATAATCCTGATCCTGTTGTCCTCAGCTACGTTTATTTAGCTGAACCTTTTCTCTTTCAGGTCTTCCTCCTACCCCAGTACAACTACTATACCCTGTATCCCGCTTCAGCAATGTGAAATCTCTGCAACATTTATGCCGCTTCCGTATTAGACAACTGGTCCGGATAGACCACATTCCTGAGCTCCCTCTACCCAAGTGAGTATTTTATGGTTTGCTTTTGGCCTGAGGCCCACATCCAGTTGTACATGGCAAACATCAGTTAAGAGGCACCATGGCTATCATATGTTGGAAGCCACAACAATCTGGAGCAAATTGCTGCCAATTCCTAGATCTGATGCTCAGTAAAATTTAATTGACACAATTATTATAGCATCAAACATTTGGGGTCAATTACTTTGTCTCCGATTCTTTGGGGTGAAGATCTGTGACCACTTTTAGAACAGGATAGGGGGCTTTCAAAAGCTGTTCCAAATAGAGAAGATAAATCAAAATATAAAGTTGGTCTCCTGGGGTGCGTTCACATGTGGCATTTACATTGCACTTTGAAACGCATTGCAAAGTCCATAGAGAGCAGATTTGCCTAATTGCATTGTGTTTGCATAATCACATTTACAATGTTAACACAGTAAATATAGCACACATTTTATATTTGTATATACATGTATATATAGTTGAAATAAATATACTACACATATAAATTTGAACCTACATTAAATGCAGTAATCGGATAAATTATTTACCTTCTGTGATTATACCAAACACTTAATGACTTGTTGGGTAATTATTATACCCAACAAATTATCTCGACACTGCATCTCTAAATACATCGCAGTCCGTATAATGTCCCCAGATAAGGGCCATGTCCCACAATGCTCCTCAGTAATTTTTACCCCTTAAAACTGGCACTGAAATACATCCTACAGTATAGTTCCCCCCTCAATAATTTATACTTTGCACCTCCTCATTCATGTAGTTAGCACAGCAGCCTGTAGTAATGTGGCACAGGGCCCCCCACGCCCTGTAGTAATGTGGCACAGGGCCCCCCAGGACCATGGCCAGTAAAAACAAACAAAACATTCTCGCCTATCTGCCTATTTCCTTGGCCTCCCTTAGATAGCACCGCTGCCGGCATCCTCTCTATGACAAAGACAGTGCCAACGTGGTTATTGCTTAGTCGGCGGCACTGCCTGGGTCACCCAGATGGCGCAGCCAGCAGTATCACTACGCTGCCCATGTCCAGTAATCAGCATTATGTGTGTCTTAAAGACGCACATACTGTTGATTACTATGAAGGGCTTTGACGGCATCATGTTAAGTGTTAGGTTGTATATCTACATAATAACCGCTGTTTCTTTCCCATAGCTGGAAAGACTTAACTAAATTTGATAAGTTATATTCATTAACATAGGGCCAAAGATGCAATGAATAAAGAGCTATAACATTTTATGTAAAAATGAAAGTGGAAGCGAACCTAAAGTGTTCTTCTATGAGATATATACACACACACACACAGGAAGTCCCTTTGTTACATATGAGATATGTATTAACCCATTATTAAGCTAGACCCTTAAGGGGTTAAAAGTGTTAGTAAATTCATAACCTCAAGAACTGTATAGAAATATTCATGTAGAGATCACAAGGTGCTGATCACATGAAAATGACTGCACCGTCTGAGCCAACAACATTGTGTTCTGTTTCGGAGCTGGCGATTGTTGCTCGCAAGTTCTCCTAAAAAGCCTTTCCTGCAGTCTGACTAAAAGCGATTAATCTTTTTCCCTTTACTGAACATTGCATTGTATTTGGAGCGTTTAGATGTTGATCACAGGGGAAGACATCATTGTGCTTTTTCTATATAATTTGTCTGTCTTGCTCCATATCCTCAGTGTATACATATACAGAATCTCAGCCTGGCGTGTTGTCTCATCCCCACCCCTGTGCAGAGCTGTGTGTGTGTAAATACAATTCTCCGTCCTATATAATTATCATTTCCAGCATCAACACTAATTATTAGGAGCAGCCGGGCAGAGCCCCTGCTAAGTGCTGTTTATGTAGCAGTGGGAGGTCCGGGGGCCGTGCTGTTGTCTGCCGCATATTCCCAGCTTGTTCACCCCTGTCAGTACATAGAAGACATTAGTGATTGTATTATATGATGCTGAGTGACCGGCATTATAGGCTTTCTGTATAAAGACACCACTGTCAGGAAATGCTGTCAGGATCATCATCAGGAAGGGGAAAAAAAGACTGATACTCATTCTAGAGTATTTCCCCCTAAAACCAGTTTGAGACACGTTAATGGCATGCTCTTTGTTATATTCCCCCCTTTGGATGACACCTTTCACGATAAATCTACATATATGTACAAATATCCCCAAAGTATATGTTCATAATAAAATACTGTATTACGTACGACATTACGTGGGTTACGTAGAAGATTGGTTTTGCAGCTTTGTTCTTAAGTTGAATATGCATGTAAGTCGGAACTGTATGTTTTATCATTGTAACCCCAGCCAAAAATTTTTTGGTCTCTGTGACAATTGGATTTAAAAAATGTGTGGTTGTCTTAAGAACCAGGAATAACAATATAGCTTCATTAGACACCTGTGATAACTGTTATAGCTGATTATTGTAGCCTATGGATAAAGTACAGTAAATTACCAATTACGAGAGCTCCGTTTGTAACTAGGGGTCGTCTGTAAGTTGGGTGTTCTGAAGTAGGGGACCGCCTGTAATTATGCATCAAAAATTATGTACAATTATTAGAAAAATAGTGTATAATTTCATGATTTTACATATTGGGGCGTAAAAATATAATACATTTGATCCTTAGAAGGTGTTATGTTGAAGTAAATCCAAAAAAAAGGACACCACAAAACAAATTCCACTGTATTGTTGATCAATAAAAACTCGCCCCTAAATGCTGAAGGGGTGCAAGACCCTTCCCTAATCTATTGCATAAAAAGTCAATAAAATACACTTCACATTTAAAAATAAGGAAAAGTTCAAGAGATGTAAATACTTTTGCAACCCACTGCATATACAGTACTTTAAATTTTATAGTTCAACATAATAAAACACCTCAGAATGACACGCGGGTCGTTATTTAACAAAAATGGGGCCAAAATGCAGACACAGTGTGGCAGATTTATCAAGCTATCTGAAAGTCAGAATATTTCTAGTTGCCCTAGCTCAGCTTTCATTTTACCAGTGCTCATGAATATTTAAAAGGGGAGCTGTGATTGGTTGCCATGGGCAGCTACAAATATTCTTACTTTCAGGCAGTTTGATAAATCTGCCCCAATGTCTGAAAAATGAAGTGCACCCCTACAGCTTACATAGGAATTAAAGGGGACCTACCCCTTAATTTTTCCTATCCACAAGATCTGATAAGTAGGAGTCTGACTGCAGGGACTCCTCCACAAACCCAAGAATGGGGGGGGGCTTCTCAATAATTGAATGAAGCGGAAGGTGTGTTAATGCTCCTTATAATACATTGAGAGCATCAGAAATGGCTGAGCTATGTGCTCAGCAACTTCCCCCTCACGAAATTTGTCTATTTGTGAACTTTATTTAGCTTTTCAAATGCTTTATCCTACATTTCCAAAAGATTTTAATTTTATTTTTTTTAATATCGAGGGGGGTTTTAAAGTGTCAGCATTAGTGACCTGCAATACTCTCATTCCATTGTTTAGAATCGCTGACTTAAAGGAAACCTACCATCCGGAATCTACCGGATCTGATGGTAGGTTCCTGGTAATATCCTAAACCCTATACTATCCTTCCCTAACCCTATAACCATTTCTAACTTAATCTACGGTTTACCTAATATGCAAATTCTCTATAGAGGCTTATTGGGCGTGAAAAGGCTACTCCACTCCCCAGTAGCCGATCACTCCCTACCTGCGAGCAGCAAAGTCGAATGCTCAGTACCTCCAGCCGGCAGGAGGGATGATAGAGCCAGATTCATCTACGCCGTGTGCTGGTAGGAGGGATCGCAGAAGCTACTGGTACGTGTAGTAGCCTTTGCTCGCATTCCCCTACTACTGAAGGTTATTCCATGTAGCCTCTCTGGAAAATTAGCATATTGGTTAGATTAACTATTGATTTGATTTGAAACTATTATAGGGTTAGGGAAGGATAGTTTATAGGTTTAGGATATTACTACTTAAAAGAAAACCTACCATTAGGATTCTACCTATTAAGGATACTTCAGCAGTATCCAATATCAGTTAATAAACCCCTCAACTAACCAATGCAGTCTTGTCATATACAGAGGTAACAAATCATTAGCTGATGGGGACTTTGTTATGGCTTATTATGTAGACAACATATTGGTCACCATTGATTATTTCACCAAGAACCGTGGACTAGATCTATACCAAAATTATAACATCCCACCCAACATAAGGCAATGGTCATTATAAATCGATGGTAATATCCATTAGGTTGATTTACAAGAGCGTGAATTTTGTACGTGTGTGTTTGATATGCCCTCCAATATTAGAAGTCATCAAATCTCAACATTTTTTAAAATGTCGGCACCTATTTCTAAGCACTAAACGTCTGTTTCCTGCTTCTCCTTCAGGCCTCTCATCTCATACCTGCGCAAGTTCTACTACTACGACCCACAAGAGGAAATATACCTGTGTTTAAAGGAGTCCCGTCATGTTCCCAAAATCGAGTTTGGGACGGAGAGCTCCACGTAGCAAGGCTTCTACATGTAACTTATTGTCTTGGACCCAGGTAATTCAGAACCCAAATCTCTGATGCATGATTTGCGGATTTAATACAGCATTCACAGCAATGGGTTGGATAGGTGGTGGTATTTTACTGCCCATGTCCTCTCCATCATGAGCTGTACTGCACCTTCATCTATTAGTTCCAATAATCTGAATGAGGGGGAAATGGGTCAGATGACTATGCTGCTGCCTCCAGTCATTTCATACTTGCTGTGGATGGTGAAGTGAATGGAGCCACGGCTGCAATTATAATTTCTGAACATTACATTGAACAGAACAAACTCCTTCTGGGTTTTATGCCAGGCCTGTTGATAATGGGGCACCAGCATGAATCAGATATTGATGGCATGTCCACCGTTGAAATGGTCACCCAAATATTTTACGATTCCATGCATATAGCCTTGTAACATAGCCTCATTACATGCTATGTGCTCATGCCCCCAGCCAGTGCATGGCGACTACCCACCTCACAAAATTTAAAGCTGATCCTATTCTGGATATTTATTCCATAAACCGCTAGTGCATGACAAGAACACATTGCTCCCAACAACCTACACGTTTTGGCAATGAAGCCTTAACCATGAATAATGCTTCTATGTCAAAATGCCGAGGGGTGTTTTCTCTCTAACTATATAGCATCTATATTGTAAAGTTTGAGATTTATATTAAGAAGCATGATGCATTTTTACACTTGACTAACTTGCACCAGGTCTCTTGTTTCTTGTTAGGAAACTTCGTGCTGGTATGAGTACACTGGACCCAACCCAAGGGGATGGCGGAATATGAAGGGGGGGACTGGACCTTCAGTGGACCGCTTCTAAGTCTCCCCCACTTTACCCCCTGTAAAGACTAAGAGGATGCTCATTTAACTTGGATTTGGGTGTCGCAATGCCAGCACCCCGACATACCCCCCTGATTTCCCACTGGAATGTAAGTTGCTGGTCACACCGTTCTGCAACCAGCATCCTTACTATGTTACGATATTGTATTTTGATGAAATTTCCTTGTAATGAAATGGGGGTTCTCGCCCCATCATAGCTACTGAACAACTGGCCGTCATCTACTGAATTGTCTTCAGGGCTTCCTGTGTGTTGAGCACCTCTTGATATTCATTCACAATATTTGGGGACCGCAGTCCTCGTACAGTAAAGACAGCTATTTATTTTATTAGTGAAGGTCCGCAGAGACCATACATCTCATGAACAGAACTGGAAGTCCTCTCGACCCACTTTCACATTGTGGACAAACGATACTACTAATGATGGTCATCCCCCTGAGCATAAGGGGAGACGCATCCGAGTTTTACTACTGATGGAAACGAGAAATTCTAATTTTTTTTGAATGCTGAATGTCATTCCGTCCTGTTATACGACGCCTCACAGTCTGGTCTCGCGACACAGGTCTTCATAACACTGGAAAAGAAGTTAGCACTGGAGATAACACGTTCATCTCTACCTGGATGGCTAACACCGAGTGGACGAGGGCCATCTGATTGTCGTAGCCATCCCATATGCCCACACAGAATTGATTGTGGCGCCGTAACCATCCTTTTTTTTTTTTTTTTTTTTTTAATTTTATTTTTTTATTATTTATCCTGAGGGGTAAGGATTTCTGTTTTAATTTTGTTGCCCTTAAAAGGGAAAAATGTAAATTTAAACTCATGGAGGAAACTTGTGAAAAATGTATCTCCAGCACAACCTTAACTGCCCCCCCCCCTTCCTCCTTAAATTGACTGAATTTTGTGTATATTTTTGTTTTTGCGCTTAATTTATTGAAAATAGTCTGTGTGTAATTTATTTTATTGTCTCTTTTGGCTCTTCCTTCCTTGTTGGATTTTAATATATGAAATGATCAGCTACAGAAGTGGCCCTGCGTGCGTGTGTGGGATGTCAGGAAGAAGCAGTGGAAGGTGTCCTCCAAGCCCTGTTTGTATATACTGTGTTATAGGCATGAGAGGGACACGTTCTTCCCAATTTAATTCTTATTTTTTAAGCATATATTTTGGATCCCCCCCCCCCCCGAAAAATGATTTCTTTGTAGACGTTGAATAGGAGATAACTGCAAAAATTGTTTTGTGTTAGTGATCAGTCTTTCTATTTTGTCTCTCCTCCCCTTCCAAATCCCAAGACATTAAAGCATTCACTTATGTCTTGATTTCAGCTCCTGTCTCTGATTCTGATGAATTGCCTTTTTTTGTTTTTTTTTCATGCCATGTTGTTAAAATTCTTCAAGACGGGAGGAGAGTGGGTTTAAAATAAACAATTTAGATATAACTACACCCCATAGCGTGATGTCTGCTTTCCATGAGTCATGATGTGTGCACTGGGGACTACTGTAACGTAGCTGTATTCCCTGTGAGGGTATCAGGTTTCCGACTGAGGGTATAAGGGTATCTGCACATGTTATGTATTATGTGCAGGTCCTGTAGACATTCTTCTACATGCCCACCCCACTGGTCTGATCATGGGGGCTCTTTGCACGGATTCCCAACTGTTCTTGATAACAGGACAAATTAAAGGGGTTGTCTACTTTTTGCAAATTATTGATAATGTATGGTGTAATGAAAAGATAATTTTCCAGTACACCTTCTGCATCAATTCCTCTGTTTTCTAGATCTCTGCTTGCTGTCGTTCTATAGGAAGCTTCATTGTTTACTACCAGCGGATAGAAATCTCTCTGGTCATGTGATGTCACACAGGTGCACGACTTGTTATATCGCAGAGTAATCAGAGCTGTGTGATCTAACGAGTCGTGCACCTGTGTGCCATCACATGACCGGGGATGGATTTCTATCCACTGGTAGTAAACAACAACGCTTCTAATTACGCCAACAATTTCTATTATCTGCCCGAAGTAAACAACACCTTTTAAAACACGCATCACTCCAGGAAATAAGATGTGTTCATAAAACAAACCTTGTACACTATATCAATTGAAAACTTTTCTTTAAGACTGAGCTGTGTGCAAAAATATTATTCTGGGGTGCTTGCTACAAGCGTACAATGTAGCGTTATACCCCATTGTGTGCTGTTCTTTGTGGACCTAACTTGTATGAAGACCACCTTATGTGTGTGCGACTGCTGACATGTATGTTCACCATGGCAGAGGAGCAACAGTAGTACTGGTACACTGTCTAGCCATGGGTCCTACATGAATCAGAAGTATGGGGTCCTTTACATTGACTACCTCTTCAGTGGATGAGTTGGGGAAGTATCTGTCTATTTTTATAGTGTATGGAAGTCGAAAAAAGCTGAAGGAGCCATATAAATTTCATGCACATGGTGCAGGCCCTACCAGGTCCAATCTTCTCCCCAGAGCACCCTTTAAAGGTACATATATTGTTTGATACAGTGAGAAGAGAAAAAAATGGCAGTTCAATAAAGTTACTATTGGAAACAATGCACCCATATAGCAAATAAAAAAGAAAATTGTTGGATTACCTCTGCTTGATATTTGGAATAAACAACTTTCACAGCAATAGAATTTATTGTCCCAGAATGTGATTTATATAAAGTCCAAGTATAGGTGCAAAACTGCCGTCTTACAGCGTGCTCCAGAGTGGCTGCACTAGTTATGTTTCAGGGCACTTAACCAGTATCTTGGGTCAAATGTATCAGTGGGAGGGGGTCAGGTTTATCTGATCCTAAATTATGCTATATTGCAACTATTAGGAAAAAGTGCACTATAACACCGCTTTTTCCTGTGAAAAATTCGGACTGGTTATGAATGGGTCAACCTGGGAGACCGTGTAGGCCTCGAATCCTGGCACCAAGTTGCTGCCTCCATGTGGCCGTGGAGGATTTCTTCCTGTTCTTGGTCCCCCCTGACCATTCTCGCTCCTTGCTCTACAATCTCGTTCCAGCATGCAGTGTCCCTGGGTTGAGCAGGGTACCTTAGTGCTACAGAGCTGGAACTGTTGGTCAGAGGCAGAGTGGGATTTGGCCTTTTTGTTCTCTTATAAAATTCCCTTGATTATGTAGTGCTCAGGAGAATAACTGCAAACTGGTACTGGTATCCCATCATGCTCCAAAAGATCTTTCCTGGGGTACGTGATACTTACTGGAGATACCATGCTGATTCGGGCTCTATGCAGCATCTGTGGTGGAACTGTCCAGTGCTCCAGCCCTTTTGGATCATGATGTTTTTGGTGGCCACTTGGATGGTGATACCTAAGCACTGGAGAAGCCCCATGCCACCTGAGGTGGGTGAAGTTAATTCAGAATTTATCCAAAGAATGAAGGAGAAGGTGGTGGAAAACTTACGACTGGTAGGACCATTGTGATCTGGCTTCCACGGTATCTAAAATCCATTGCGTTTCAGGAGCGGTTTCTCTAGATACTGGATTTTTATTTAAAGGGTTTGCTGATCTCTCATTCTCTACAGTTTGCTTTTGAGGGGATAGGGAAAATGTATATTTTTGTCCAGCTTCAGAACTTGGTTGCCATGCAAAACACTATTTCCGTCTTTTTTATTATTGTTAAAATAAATAGGTCTTGGATGTACACTGAATATCTCAAAGAAAACTCTACCTTTAGGGGTGTAGGTGGAACACCTCCTAGAGAGGATCATTAGCTGAAGTACATGCACAACGTAGTCTGGTTGTGGAAACACAGGGAAGAGGGAGACAGACTAGCAAAAATAATATTGTCATAGTGACTAGGGTCAGAAGGCTCCAGTGTGGGTCAAACATTACAGAAACAACAATAAACCAAAGCAATCACACAATAGTTACTTAACACTCCTACACTAGTGTAATAATAACCATAAACTCATCCAATAGAGATCTGAACAGGGACACAGTTGGCATCAGAATTGTATAGACCCCCTGCATCAGCCATGATACCCTCTTAGCTCAGAGTAATTGTTACACCAGGTAAGGCTGGGTTTACATCAGTTTTTGTATGTGTCGGGAAAGAGCGTAGTACATATTGACATATACTGGCAGACTGCGGCAAAGTTGTTGCTTCTGACCAGTATACGGCATATACTGTAAAAAAAAAAATAAAAAAAATGGAAAGACATAACAGCTACTCTTCCATCCCCAGTTTTCCTGCTGAGGACGTTTAGCGCTCAGTGGGGAAAGGAGGCCAACAGAAACGCTATGGGGACTGGGTGGCGCATATTGCTCTCCCCCCAGATTTGCTGAGTGCATATGTAGCAACTTCGTGTGCGAAGCCTGCCGTGACGTCACCGGCTCTTTGGCACTTCCGAATCAGGCGCACGCATGGTCACACGAATTGTGTGCCGACCTCTACCATGGTGCGCTGAAGCGTGCTTGCAATTTAAGGTATAAAACAGTTTAATAAAGAAATCGGCGGTTTCTGGAATTAATGAAAATATGCTCCGGCACCAGCTCACCTGAGCTGGTGCGATAGTTTTGAGGGTTAGAACACGCCTACTTCTAAGTGGTGTATTTCCTTTAATATTGATAAAGTTACTTTACATACCTAATGGAATCTGCCCCCAAAAACAGATCCTGGTGGAAAAACAGTGGATGTTTTTCTTCCATAAAAATAGGATTGATCCCAAAAAGCTAGCGAATGAGAAACCTACGCATTTTGGGGTAGAATTATCTAGGTATCTTAGAGTAGATGACTGTTCTAGGTTACCTATGGCAACCCCAGAGCTCAGCTTTCACTTTCCCACAGCTGGTTATTAATGAAAGCAAACTTTTTCTTGTTTCCATCGGAAACTAGAACAGTTTTACCTTGATGATAATTCAACTCCCCTTTGTATTTTGGCAACTCTGTGAGCCCAAATGTTTCAAAACCAGTGTAAACTTCACATTTGCAGTAGTGTGCCTGTAGTGTGCGAGGGCGCCAGATTCATGATTTGTGCCCTGCTCTGCCCCAACAGAGTGCACCAACTTTTTTGGTGACACATTTTTGTTGCGAGACACCGCAAGATATGTGTGCACAGTCATCCACTGTGCACCGGAACGCACCTATATTTGCTGAATTTCAATTGCATGTTGCAGCAGTGGACACAAAAGGTTACGGACCCTTTATATAAATAACACGGCAGCAGTTGCACTGAAAAGAAAAAAATGTTGCAACGGAGGGAGAGAATGAGAGTGCATGGTACAGTCTGAATGGTGACATACTTGTCAGGAGAAATTGAAGATTGGTTTGGCTGGTTTCATCGAAGTTTTAATTAAAATAAGAGGGAGAAGTAAGAATCCTTGGAGCTACTGGTCACGTGAAAATATTTTTCTCTATTTTGTAAAACTATACATAGTTGATATCAGTGTAATATATAAATATGACAAAATCTACATTTTAATAGGTCACATTTTTTGAGGCAAAGTCAATAAAATGATATTTAGTGTACTTTCTATTATTTACTAATATGTGTTTGGATGAGGATTTCCTGATTTGTTCTGACATGACATTTTGCATCTGACTAGAGGTGTCGAAAATTACGTATGGGCTCCGAATAGTTGGCAGGTGCTCACAGAAGCAGGTAAATTAAGAGAACAGAATGATTTCACAGTACTTCATTGTCTTTATAGGATTTTATGTAAATTTAGAATGATTATTAAAAATGTTAGTTGTAGTCATGGCAGACATAATTATTTATAGACATGGATAGTGACATGTATATAAAATACGGGACATGAGCACCAACCATGTTTTAGCTTTTATTGGACGTCTATGTATGTGTACCTACTATGACGGAGAATAACCTGTTTCATTCAATATGTTGTTGTAGTAAAAGCTATATGAAGAACAAGATGAGAGAGTTATGTGACCAGAGGTGAGTGCCTGAAGTGCCTTAGGCTTATTCACATGACCTTATTTTTTTGGGACAGCCATGTTTACATCAGATACACACAAACCCAACCCATAAAAGGGCATTGCAGTCACATGATGGTACACTATTCTGCCAACTTTGGGAGCGAGAAGCTCCCCATGACTATAAATGAGATTTAATGGTAGTACCAATCTATCCAGCACTGCGTTACCTGGGCAAGTGCTGGGGCCAAAGCTGTGATGGCCCATAAGCTGTAAATAACGAAGTAATGGGATGAACGAAGCTGTATCTAATGAATCCATAGGGGGTGAGGGGGCTGTATATAAAAATAACCATGAAGGGACAGTTTGGTATGATAACTAGGAATATTTTAGGGAACAGAACTGTTTTAGTTTCTGAATTTTTATGAATGCCGCCATGTGAGTTCACTGCAAAGGGGCCCAAGGCTCTGTCGCCCAGAGGCCTACTGAAACCTGGTGCCGCACCTGTGTATCTATCATCTCCACTTGTATGACAGATTTTTATGCTAGAAGTTAATAAAGCGGTATATGTACTTATCACTAAGGTCGTATTTTCCATATTCAGTATTGCGGGAGACGCTGATGTTATCGCCTACAATGAATAGACATGGAAGAGGATGGCAGTTTTTAACTAAGATTATGTCTTGTTCCATAAGAAAATTCCTTACCTTTTAAAGACACAATTATAACTACAGCTTTTGGATGTAGAAGTTTATCCTGATATTTATACGTATAATTGTATTCTTATGGCTAAAACACATACCTGGTAGGAAACATTGCCATTTATTTATGAAATCCTTACACGTCTCATCAGCACTACACGCAGTCTAAATA
The DNA here is from genome assembly GCA_019512145.1 of Engystomops pustulosus. Taxonomy (NCBI): domain Eukaryota; kingdom Metazoa; phylum Chordata; class Amphibia; order Anura; family Leptodactylidae; genus Engystomops; species Engystomops pustulosus. The sequence goes on from CM033646.1 coordinate 35,289,727, forward strand.
CAGCTCCTCCAATCTTGTGACCTCTCCCCTAGATGACCTGATGGCTGGAAATTCCATTTCGTGGGATCTGTTCATGGTACACTTCCTCTCCTGATGTGTTTTGAGGTGGTCTGACTGGTAAAGGATTGAGTCTATGTTTCGCTTTATTTAGCGTGCCAGTCAGAAGCCACCTTCTCAGACGTGTCTGATTAACAATCTGCCCATTCATCCTCGTTCCTCAGACATCATATCCTTATCCCGAGCATCTAGTGTATATATATATTATATATATATATATATATACATCACCCCCTTGGTCACTCTTCCTCCTCACAGATTGGCAGCTCTTGTGAGCAGGCCTTGCTAATGTCTTTTATATCCCATGTAATGTAAGCGCTGGGATTGATGGCGCATATCATCAATTTATTTATTATTATTTCATTATCTCGTGCACGCAACAGTGTTTTCATTCTTCATGGCCCAGCAGATTGGGAGGTGGGGGGGGGAGGATTCATTGCAACTTTTTTTCCAGTCTCTCCACCAGGCACCCAACTCCTTATACGTGTGGAATATGTCAGAGTAGCGCCTGGGTATATTCAGATCACTGTTTGGTCACCCTCTGTGAAATGTATGGTAAGGTGGATTTCTGTTTATAATCCTTAGGAAACCTATCCTCTTTTTCACTCATGGACTCCTATGTCCAACTCCCCCCCTAAGTGGAAACAAAGTGATATGTTAATATCATGAAATTCCCGATGAGCAGTCACGACCCACAGCAGTGGACCGTATAACATGTGAGAGGGGAAATTGCAGACATAGGAGGCAAGCAAGCATGGCTCGATGCTGGGCACAATAATCAAGTTAACAGGATAAGTCAAAATTGGTAACTGTGTCGTAAAGTTTGAAGTAAATGAGCGCTGAAAAATAAGTGGATTCGGCAGGGGCAAAAAACGTGAGATAGCTTAACTCGGCCACTCTTACATTGCCTCAAACATGGTCCTTAGCGCGGGGGGAGGGAAACAAGGACGGAAATGCCGCCCGGGCATAAACGGAAAAGCATGACGATGCTGGCAACATAAAAATAGTGGGTACAGGCGACTATTCCTTTGCGAGAAGGGCCAAGGCCTCTGCTCGTCCAAGCAGAAAAAGGGGTCGAAAGAGACCCAATAACAAAAGACCAAGCGGAACACACGCTAGGAAGCCAAAAGGAAAAGAATAGAGCCAGTCAGCATACATCGGCCTTAAGAGGGAGACCTAAATGATAACCATCGAACAGGATGCGAGACATGGATTATTGGTCTAAAAGGGTTTCTGGTGGAGGGAAGGGGAAAGCCTCTGTGTGCTCACCTTCCCTGGCAGAGCCATTCCAGTGCTGGATTTTCGCGAGGAGGGGGGAGCTGTAGGACGAAATATCAAACACTGTGTTTGTTGTAGATCAGAAGCGGAGCCCACCTTTACACAGCTGGGGACACGATAAAATTTGTGGGTCTAAAGTCCATTGAGCGCGAGATAAGATCAAGCACTTTTTAACACTTGCTAATAACAGAAGGCGAGCAAGGGAGGGGACTCGTGTGTTGGAGCTTGCTAGACAACGAGTTCTAAGCGGCAAGTAATGGGGTCATGAAGTGTATCACGCTAAGCGGGGGCGCCAAGGGTCTCATGGGGGGGGAATCTGGAGCGTCCCGAAAAGGTCACTAGTTGGGTGTGTAGAGTCGGATGGGGGGGGATAGGTGGGCAGGGGATCGTAATATAATCAAATAGAAGGAGGAGATAGGGTTGGAGGTGCGAAGAGAAAGCAAATAGAAAAAGGCTGCATACTCGCGTCAAAAGGGAGCGAAACGCCAGACTCTGGCTCCCTAAACACATCGAACAAAAAAGCAAGCCAAGACACAAAAACTCAAAAAAAAAGATATAACAGAACCACTGCACACACTCCGACAAACGCTCTCTCCCCTAACAGCCTGTAAAAGTAGCCTGCTCCCGTGGAAACTACAACAACGCAATCACCCGACAACAAAAAAAAACTGACAAAAAGCAAGCACTCCCAAACCTACAATCACCAAAGCAAAACCCACAATGAAAAAGGCAAAACAAACAAGAAAAAAAAAAAGACTCCATCTCCCAAAGACCATAAATCACAAACCCAAAATAATCTAAACAAAACCAATAAACACCAAACCCCCTTTTCCAAAAAAAGGAGCCACGGCCTCATCCTACACATTACCAAAGATAACCTGATTGAATTGTGTGACAGAAATGGTACGTGTCGCACAGAGGTTGCTTGCGCTGCGAAGACGAAATAAATATAAACTAGACCTCTCCCACACAGAAGGTTCTGCCTCATGCATAACAACGATGAACAACAGTCGCCAGGGTGACTGTGACGCTATAAACCCAATAAAACAAAACACAAAAACCAAAAAAAACCGGCGCCGAAAAATAAAAAAACCCAAAAAACTTCCTTAATTCAAGCAGGGCCTGCATACATACTTGTCGTTGGCAGTCAGAAACTCAAATTGTCCATGGTACACGAAAAACACAAACTATCTAAAACGATTCTACGATGTGTCAATTTGAGAAGCATGACCGCATACATAATAATTGATTGAGCAATAACAAACAAACACGACAATGGTTCCTGTACAGTATGTTATAAAGGGGGGGGGCTTCAAAAATGGCTCTTGGGCAGGATATTATAAAAGAGGGGACAAACATGGCTCCTAGGACTAAAGTACAGTAACTTACTAACATCCATAGGTCCGTTTGTAACTATGGGTCATCTGTAAGTTGGGTGTTCTTAAGTAGGGGACCTCCTGTACATGGTTTTTATCCATGTGCCATATTAACCGTATAGTACATGTATGTGGGTGTTGAGATATATATTTATCTGCAGCTATACTTAAGTATTTCATTTATATGGTGTGTGTGTGTAGCACATATACACTCACCAGCCACTTTATTAGGTACACCATGCTAGTAACGGGTTGGACCCCCTTTTGCCTTCAGAACTGCCTCAATTCTTCGTGGCATAGATACAACAAGGTGCTGGAAGCATTCCTCAGAGATTTTGGTCCATATTGACATGATGGCATCACACAGTTGCCGCAGATTTGTCGGCTGCACATCCATGATGCGAATCTCCCGTTCCACCACATCCCAAAGATGCTCTATTGGATTGAGATCTGGTGACTATGGAGGCCATTTGAGTACAGTGAACTCATTGTCATGTTCAAGAAACCAGTCTGAGATGATTCCAGCTTTATGACATGGCGCATTATCCTGCTGAAAGTAGCCATCATATGTTGGGTACATTGTGGTCATAAAGGGATGGACATGGTCAGCAACAATACTCAGGTAGGCTGTGGCGTTGCAACGATGCTCAATTGGTACCAAAGGGCCCAAAGAGTGCCAAGAAAATATTCCCCACACCATTACACCACCACCACCAGCCTGAACCGATGATACACGGCAGGATGGATCCATGCTTTCATGTTGTTGACGCCAAATTCTGATGCTACCATCCTATGTCGCAGCAGAAATTGAGACTCATCAGACCAGGCAACGTTTTTCCAATCTTCTACTGAGTTTGTGCAAATTGTAGCCTCAGTTTCCTGTTCTTAGCGGAAAGGAGTGGCACCCGGTGTGGTGGTCTGCTGCTGTAGCCCATCTGCCTCAAAGTTTGACGTACTGTGCGTTCAGAGATGCTCTTCTGCCTACCTTGGTTGTAACGGGTGGCGATTTGAGTCACTGTTGCCTTTCTATCAGCTCGAACCAGTCTTCCCATTCTCCTCTGACCTCTGGCATCAACAAGGCATTTCCGCCCACAGAACTGCCGCTCATTGGATGATTTTTCTTTTTCAGACCATTCTGTGTAAACCCTAGAGATGGTTGTGAGTGAAAATCCCAGTAGATCAGCAGTTTCTGAAATACTCAGACCAGCCCTTCTGGCACCAACAACCATGCCACGTTCAAAGGCACTCAAATCACCTTTCTTCCCCATACTGATGCTCGGTTTGAACTGCAGGAGACTGTCTTGACCATGTCTACATGCCTAAATGCACTGAGTTGCCGCCATGTAATTGGCTGATTAGAAATTAAGTGTTAACGAGCAGTTGGACAGGTGTACCTAATAAAGTGGCCGGTGAGTGTATAGTTTGTGTAATTTGTTTGATGTTACTACACTGAGCCATAAAGGCTTGTACACCAAAAAAAAAAATGGCGGACAAGTCTCGATAAATCTCCCTCTGTGAGTATGTGTTCACAATAATAAGCAGACTTATTATTGGGGGAGATTTATCATCAAGTTTCTGAGGTAAAACTGTTCTAGTTGCCCATGGAAACCAATCAGAGCTCAGCTATAATTTTATAAACAACTGTGGGGAAATGAAAGCTGAGCTCTGATTGGTTGCTAGAAAAGTTCTGCTCTAAGAGACTTATGATAAATCTCCCCCAAAATTGTGTCAGTTTTTAGCTTTATGATAGTGGCATTGTATTCTTGTTAATTCTGGCATCTGAGTTGTATAGGTTTGCAGAGGGAATAGAAGCTGGGGTCCTATTAAAAGTCACCAAAAAGCCCATTTCTGCAACAAACTATCAACACAAACCAGGTACAGATACAATGTGAAATGTCCCTCTGTGAGTAAGGACATTGGGGGTCATCAGGGCTTGAATGCAAGTTTTGTGAGCAATTGCAATTATTTCCCCCTTTACGCTAGCTAAACACCAAGCATGACCGTGGCGTGTAAGCCTGCCCCCCATGGATCGGAACACCCCCGGTGTTCTTACCGGGGAATCCGATCCATTCTGCCGCAGCCACGGGGTCCAGCGAGTGCCCAGAGTCTGCCGGATCCTCTCTGCGCCGAACTCCGCCCCCTGGCAGGACTCGGCTGCATGTAACTGAGCATGCAGTGTAAAGGCTTGAACTAGCAATTGGATGAATGCTTGTTCAAGTCAAGAAGAGGAAAATGTAAAAAAAAAAAAAAAAGTAAAAATCATTTTATATTAATTAAATAAAATTAAAGTCCCCTAATCGGCCCAATTACTTATAAAAAAACAAATAAATTATATAAAACACACACAAAAAACACATACATATTTGGTATCACCGCGTCCGTATCAATCTGTACTATAAATCTAAAACAATATTGAATCCGCTCGGTGTACGATGTAAAAAAAACATGGAAAACTTCCCATAATATACAAGTGTGAATCAAATACCCTCACAAAAAATGTTCTAAAAAGTGATCTAAAAAGTTACATGCCCTTATATTATACAACTGAAAAGAACAATTCTTTTCACAAAAAATAAGCCCTTAACTAGACCTGTCAACAGAAAACTACAAAAGTCATGCCCCTAAAAAGTTGTCAATAGTAAAAACAATGTGATTTTCTCCAATATTGGTTTGGCTCAGTAAAACAGAACAAAGATAAGAAAAACTATATAAATGAGGTATCACCGTAATCGTAGTGAACCAGAGAATAAAGATTAAATATTATTTTTATGTTATGGTGAGCGGGGGAAAAAAAATGTTAAAAATCCAAAATAAAAATGGATAGTTTTGTTTTTATCCCCCTTGAAATAGTTAATAAAATCTCATGAATAAGCCATAGACCCCCAAAATTAATTATCTATACATTGCATCTTAGCAAAAAAATAAGCTTCATATGTTCGCAGTACCAAAAAAAAAAATGATAGCTTGTACATTGTGACAATACAAATCTGCTCTGAATGGCGCTGCTTTCATTCTATGCCCGGCCGTGCGCCCATACAGCAGTCACCACCACATATGGGGTATCAATACACTTGGGAGAAATTGGGCATCAAACTTTGCAGAACGTTTCATCATTTTAGTCATTATGAAACTGTCGTTTTGGCCTAAATGATTGTATTTTCCAAAAAAGTCAAAAGTTTCTAAATCGCAGGTCCATTTTGTTTTAACCCATGTGAAAAACTGAAAGGGTTAATAGACTTAATAGAAGTTGTTTTACATACGTTTAAAGGTTGTTGTTTATATAGTGGGGTAATTTATGCGGTTTTACTATTATTTAGGCTTTGCTAAATCACTTGAATGCTGAGTTGTCCCTCAAAATGTGAGTTTTCATGAAAATTTGAAAAATGGCACCTAAAGTTCTGCACCTCATAACATCCTAGAAAAAGGAGAGGACGGATAAAATATCACATAACATAAAGCAGACATTCCGGAAATGTTAGTTATCTAGCTTTTGGGGTAGTTTTATTTCCTTCTGGAATGCAGAACATTTCGAACTTTGAAAATGAAGATTTTTTCTGAAATTTTGCCAAATTTTCATTTTTTTTTCCAGAATGAAATGCAAAACTTATCACTTAAATTTGACCAATGTTATAATGAAGTACACTGTGTATCGAGAAAACAATCTCAAAATCACCTAGATATGTTAAAGTGTTCCGAAGTTATAACCAATTATTGTCAGACAGGGCAGATTAGAAAAATCGAGTCTGGTCATTGAGCTGAAAACTAGCGTCGGTGACAAGGGGTTAAAACAACAAGACAGTGCAAAGATTTTGGTAAGGGCTTTTGATTATTTCTTCCAGCATGTCCTCCAAGCAGGTCCAGTTAATATCAGAATCTCAGTCAAAGCTGAGCTCTTCCACTATATGAAGACTTCTCCTCAACTCTTCTACTAGACAAAGAAGCCGCCATCCTTCCAGACCTCGCCGAGGCAATGCTTCGTCTGCCCCACCCATGGCAAGTATTTTACCTCTTTTTTTTGCCATGATGTTTTACTAAGCGTTTAACCTTGACCCTTGTTATTCACACATATTTTGTGTGACACAGGAAGCCTTCTGTCCGGAGAAGGGAGATGGAGGTTCAGGAAGAGTTAATATGGAGAGTGACGCCCTTTTCCTGTTTTACAAATGATTTTTTTGGCTCAAGGAAACCAGAAATTCCTCAGCCTGTGACGTGTGCATATGTGTGGCACTGAGAATTCTTCTCCAAGGATAAGGGGAAATTATTTCTACATATACTACATATGGACATGTACATACATAGTGCCAGCATGTCCAACAGCGCTGCCAACAAAGTTCAATAACTTTATTATTTATTCATATTTAATGACTGCTTTCATCATACACACACTTTTTTAAGGATAATTTTATAAGAAGCCTAATTATGTCTTTTTTGGGGAGGACAGAAAGTAAATTGACGAGCGTTACCAGAGCCGTGCTGTAGCTTCACAGGCTGTTACACTGTGTCACCTATCCCCCTCTGTGCCCTTTTATGGTCTGATCTAACCTTATCCATTATAATTAGTTGTAGGGTTGTACAATCACACATCACCATGTATTCCTGGCCTTACTGTTGACTAGTTTTCCATAGCTTCCCAGCTGGATAGACTTCAGACAGCATTGCTTATAATATGACTAGAATGTCTATGGACCATAAAAATTATGCTAATTAGTCTTAAGGGACCTGGGAGGGGTGCTACCAGGGCTCCTCCGTGCTGTAGCTTCACATGCTGTTACACTGTGCAAGGAGCTCTTCCCCCTCCGGCTGTGCACTGAAACTTTCTCTGTAAAATTACATCATGCAGAGGGAGGGGAAAGTTCTGTGTGCTGATGTCACTTTGATGTAGTCTCCATGCAGCAGAGGACATTTCAGCACACAAATGAAGGGGGGGGGGGTTGTGCTCCTGCACAATGTAACAGCCTGTGAAACTAGAGAATGTTGGGATTCGGGTAACAGCCCCCAGAGTCAGGCTCGTTAGTTTAATTGTGAAAGTTGATTTTAGAAGGTAGGAGGCCATGGATAACACATATAAGAAGATTACCACAGCCACAGTGCCTGGATCTATGAGTAAGTGTCCCTGGTTTATCATAATGGTAGATTTCGTTTCATTTTTGGCAGTCAGCCAACCGATGATCAGATGATCCCTAGAGTGTTAGCCATGCAAATTTGCCAGTGCCTAACCCATGTCATTTTACAGTGACATTATATTGAGCAGAACTAAAACGAATCCTCTTCACATCCCGTTTAAAAAATAATCTTTGGTTTCTGTGAACGTTCTGCAGATCTGTGTGTGTGGCCCTGGCCTTTCTGTCATTCCTTATAATTGGCCCGATAATTGTTCCATGTAATAGCCCCTAAACTGAATGCCCAGGACAACAAAGCAACAACTGTCCCTGATGTTTTTGGACTGGCTACTTCCATAGTTCATAGACGTTCTGGTCATTTTGTACACAATTCTGGCTAAAGTCTATCACATTCCCCCCCCCCCAGGTGTGATATTTAATTGGCATGCTATGGAAAACTAGTAAGATACTAGTTACAATTATAATGAATGAGAATACAATCTGACCAAAAAGGTGAACTACTATATTTACTAACGTCAGGTAGGATTGGCAGTATGACATTTACAGTGGGTACAGAAAGTATTCAGACCCCTCACTCATGTTTCATTGCAACCAATAGGCAAGATCTAAAAAGTTACTTTTTTTGGCTTGTTAATGTACACTCTGCACCCCATCTTGAAAGAAAAAAAAACTGAAATATAGATATTTTGCTAATTTATTAAACAAGAAAAACTGAAATATCACATGGTCAAAAGTATTCAGACCATATGCTGTGTATTTCCTTCTGTTACTCCTTAAGGGTGTGTTTACATGTGGCATTAATTCATGCATTATAACAGTTGAGAAAAAGAGACTGGCTTGATTACAGTAATGTCAACACGCATGTTTTGACACAATGTTAACACATTGTTAACAAATGATTGCGTTACCATTGCGTTAACACATGTGTTTTGTAAATGCAATGCTTACAGCAATATAATCAGTCATATCTCCTCTACTCAGCTGTTGTGACGCGTTTGAAAACACATGCGTTAACAACATGTGTGATTGCTCCCTGAGATTTTTCTACTCCTTTATTGGAGATCAGCTGTGTTTAATTTAAATGATTGGAATTGATTAGGTAAGGCACATACCTCTCTATATAAGACCTCACTGGGCATGTCAGAGCACATGAGAATCATGAGGTCTAAGGAACTGCTCACAGAGCTCAGAGACAGAATTTTGAAAAAGGCACAGATCTGGCCAAGGTTACAAAAGAATTTCTGCAGCACTCAAGCTTCCTAAGAGCACAGTGGCCTCGATAATCCTTAAATGGAAGAAGGGGTTATTCAGTTTCCTACTGCGAATAAAGAGGTACCCGCCCCATAACTTTTATAAAATGTTTTTCAATATTAGTGAAAAATCTGTTTATGGGTAAAAAAAACACTGTCAGGTATTTTATTGCAGTTTATGAATCTAAATCCAGGCATGGCACATAAAGAACAATAGTGTATAGGGCAAATAATGCTGCTCTCTATTAGGTCAGCTTCAGGTTTTTGTATGTAGTTAATTTAATGGTGATTTTTTTCTGATAATTTTTACAGGAGTGTAGTAAGGTCTCATGAGAAGTCTATTGGAAAGAATGTGATAAATACAGTATATGAGTTTTGAAATAAAATGTGAGGAAAAAAATTGAAACAAAAAACTTGTTAAAGAGAATTTTATACATCTCTATAAATTTGGTTTCTGACATGATAGGAGTGCGGGCTCACAAGAGCTTACAATCTATAGGGAGAAAGGGCTGACATATTGGGGTAAAGACTATTGTACAGCAAAAAAGCCATTCGACTTGTGCCCCTGATGTATGTGGTGTCTTACTCCTACACACAACCAATTTTATTTTAAATGTTATATCACTTCTGTCATATGCAGTTTTGTTTGGTACAGAATGTGTATAAATCTGACAGCAATGTTCCATCAGATGTCATTCATATTGTAGAGGGTAAATTATCTACATAACATGGGAGGTTACAGTGACACTACAGAGGGGTGTATACAGTTTAGGGTGTCAATGGGGGACATGTTCTTTATTTTTACTTGTTTTTTTTTTTACTTTAGCACATTTTTTTTTTTTATTTCTTGTGCCTTTTTGGGAGTTTTTTGCCAGTGTGTTAAGAAGTTGGCCGGTCGGTGTGTCTGTTGCAGTGCTCCTAATGTATCTTTGCAGAAGATGATTTTGCCTTCTTAAGCCCGTATTTTGGAGAAAATTACAGACTTTTATGCGCTAATCAAAATACAACTGTCCCATACATGTTTTACATGTAAATTAAATAAAAAAGTGCAAACTAGGTAACTCAGACTGAGGTACATAGGAACACACAAGTGTCTGGACAGCAAACTTTGACAAGAGGCAGCAGAAATGCAATAATACATGTGCCCCGAAGTGTCTAATAATGTTCTAGAGGTGTGAAATATATCTATGTGGAGAAACCATAACATATCTAAAGTAAAAATCTCTCCAAAAGACCTTCTCCCTAAAGGACCATATTTCCCCTCCGTTATACTCTATGGAAGCTGTCCCCCTATGAGCAGATTACCAAAATTCCAGAAGACCAAATTTCTGTGCAGAATTTGGTGTGTTGCTGAAACAGGTTTCCCTATGTATGAATCAATGACCACATGTTTTTGCTGTTCTAGTCATATGTATGGAACCTCTGGAGAGCCATCTGCTATTCTAGATGATCTACAAGTTCTAAATTATCATGCGTTTTTATTTTGGGGCATATATATCTCATTAGCAGAAAGAGTCTAGACCACTGCTTTTCTTTGATGATGAGCATGTTGTGCGGTGGAAAGCACGTTTAATTTATTTGGATCTCATGGGAAAGCTTATGATTGTCGACAAACTGGGGAAAGATGTAAAAGTGCGTAAAGAAGTTGGTGAAAGGTGGTGGAGGAAGTGTCATGTTTTGGGGAATGTTTTCTGAAGCAGGAGTTGGACCTCTCACACAGCTACATGACACAGTAAATGCAAGTGGGTATCAGACACATTCTTGTGTTCTTCACTCAATCAGCCAGCAATTTAACATGAGACAGCATCATAAACCCTATAGACCACCTCTGGAAAATCCTTGGTGACAAAGTTATGGCCAATAAAACTTACAACAGTCACAGAACTGTGGAAGAGACTAAAGAAGAGTGGACTAAATAAAGTTTTTTAGTTGATTTACTTTGGTCATTTGGTAAAACACTGTTCTAGCGGCATGGCATCAAATGTTCGTCATTATTTCTGAAAACAATCAAGTAATCACAACCAATCAGAGGCCAGTTTGTTATTCTCCGGGTGCAGATTTGAACTAGAAGCGGCTCTGTGATTGGATACAGTGAGTATCTGTACATAGGTGATGGGAGATGTATGTACACACATGTAGTGGCAGCTTCCTATGCGGCGTCTCCATCTTTATCTCCCGGCGTGTTATCAGTGTGAGCCTGCGTCTCCTTCCTCTTCCCTGTGTCCTCTCTGTGTCAGTGCCCCCAGTGTGACAGCTCGTCGCCCCCTCCCAGCGGCAGTGGCGGCTCTGCCCTGTATCTCCCCCTCGCCTCCAGCAGCAGCAGTAGGAGGGGGAGGGGAGCTCCTCTGTCATCCTGTGAGGAGGGAGAGACTTATACACACTGCGAGCCGGAGACACAGGAGGAAGGCTCCGGCCATTGCCAGGGATTCCCGGCCCCTCCACCTAAATGAATGGCGTGGCTTTCTGCCTGGTGGGATCCCCGTCTTCCCCCGCCGCTCAGGTAAGAGACGCCGGGCACCGGGAGAGCCCGGGCTGCGCCGCACGGGCCGGGGCTGGGGGCAGGGGGCAGGGTGGGGTTGGGGTGGCAGCAGAGGTGGCAGATCCCACAAGTAGATAGAGAACTGCTACTCCTACGGGGGTCCTTACTGTATACCACTAGATGTATACACACATATATACATGTATATACTGTACCACTAGATGTATACACACATGTATACATGTATATACTGTACCACCCGGTGTATACACACATATACATGTATATACTGTACCACCCGGTATATGTACATGTATATACTGTACCACTAGATGTATACACACATATATACATATATATACTGTACAACTACTGGTACCACTGGCTGTATACACACATATACATGTGTATACTGTACCACTAGATGTATACACACCTACATGTATATACTGTACCACTGGATGTATACACACATGTACATGTATATACTGTACCACTGGATGTATACACAGATATACATGTATATACTTTACCACTGGCTGTATACACACACCTACATGTATATACTGTACCACTGGCTGTATACACACATATACATGTATATACAGTACCACTGGGTGTATACACACATATACATGTATATACTCCACAACTGGCTGTATACACACACCTACATGTATATACTGTACCACTGGATGTATAATGTACATACACTACATATATAAATAGAAGTATAAGTATATACCTTCGGATAAATAAATACACACACATCTCTCTACGTATATGTATCTCACCACCATACATATATACTGTACATACACCTATATTTATTATACATACAGTACCTATATACATAGCTATTATGCTGCATCCACTGGATGTGAACATAGATTTATCATACACATGTACATGGAGTCATACACACACCTACTTGTGGATATATAATAATCATACATATCATAGGAATATGTAGAGGTTTACTTACTGGTACACTATATACACACACACACGGGATGCAGTCACATTGCTGCTACAGGATGTCTACTGTATATATAGGTAGGGCTGGAGCCACAGATGTCACTTTTCCTCACTTTCCCTCATTACTCCCTGTGTGGACCTCACCCTATATACCTAACAGGATGTACTGTATATACATTGTGTAAAGCGCTCACCCTGTACTGATGTATCTGTGCGTTGGCCTGTATATATATATATCATGGCTGCATCTGTGCTCGGATTCTCATGTAACTGTGATGGCGAAGCCTTGTAATTGTGCCAATGGCCTGGCAGATAGTATCAAGTACAATGGTGTCCGTCACTTTATTGGGAATATAGTAATATTACATGCTGCACTATTTTATCCACTTGCCCAATGTGACACTGGACTCAAGTGTTACGCTCAATGTGACACTGGACTCAAGTGTTACGCTTTATTGGGCTCCAATGTCTTTAGAGGTAAAAGAAACAGCAAACAGTTTTTAAAAATGTATTTTACCTAGTGGAAAAAATGGTAATGTATTGAAATGGAGAGACTTTGAGAGATGTCTGTATATATATATGTATATATATATATATATATGTGTGTGTGTTGGATGTGCTTGCAGTATACAAGAATTATTTGTGCATCCATAACCTGCGCTAATATAAAAAACCAGAAATAGGCATCTGTATCCATTAAGCGGTCAGATCTCTGCCCAGTCGGAAAATATTGCACACTCCATGTATCTGAACGTCTCAGAGTCTTCTCTAAGAATCCAGAACTTCAGCCGCACAGAGTTGCCGAAAGTTAACAAGTCTGCGGAGCCAGAAGGTGCTTGTGCATTTTGGAAGGGACATCCATGGCTTGGCCCAATTAGTGTTGGCGGATGCACCCACTATTTTTTTGGGGAGGTCTACTCTGTTCACAGGTACATATAGTATAGACATATAGTTTAGTATAGACACCATCATTACATTACAGCACAGGATTTCATAGCCACTGGCCAGGATAATAGAAGCCGGACATGTCCAAGTAATGCCAGCCACAAGGGATAAAACACTGGCCACTACCTGTGTGCTCATACATCCAAAAGGGAGAGGACTCCAGCCCTATTTCCGATTTTGCTATTTGCCCATAGACGGGATAGCTTGGGGACAGCTGTCTTCCCAGACTCCCACATAAACATCTGCCATGTCATTTCTATAGAGGAGGGAGATAAGTAGCTGCCGGTACATCTGGCACCACTTATCTAAATTGGATTGGAATTGGACAGACATAAATCTGATAGACTGGGCAGGGTCAAGCAATCACGTCCATATTTGCCTTTATCTGATGTGGTGTGCTGGTGATAGTGATGTCATTATTTCCAGGAATGTGTACGGTGCACTTCCCTGTATGTGACATGACCATGTTTTCCTTTGCTTGCTGTGACACGTATGTTTCGCTCCTCTACGGTTTTCTTGCGCATATTTGTGGTTTTGCATTAAAGACGTCTTAATCATTTGCTTTGCTGGGTCTGTGGTTGTCATGGTAACTGCTCTCCTCCTTCCAGGTATAGACCCTCGTAGTGTATATGTGGAGTAGTCGTCTGCACCGCCCTCCCTTATCCCACTTACAATGATGTGGCCTGATTTCTGTCTGCAAGGCCATTGGGGCCCTGTACAGAAGAACTTCCTGCATCGCGTCTCTCCCTGCCCGGGCGTACAATGCCACCTCACATAGTCACCCGGGCACCAGCACTATGATACAGCATCTCCACCAAATATATATAAGGGAGCAGCCGATTCATGGGAACAATTA